>WYDF02288038.1:0-30209 GCA_009867245.2 Adranes taylori
CAGATCAAATCAGATCAAATCAGATCAAATCAGATCAAATCAGATCAAATCAGATCAAATCAGATCAAATCAGTTCATGCATAGATTAAACAGCTGATAAAACTATAGTAGGCATGGCGTCGACCTTGCACGACAGACTACTATTTTAGAAATTAGACAAAAAAAAGAGTCAAGAGAGATTTTATACTATTGCAAATTGGACAACGGAGCTGTCCGCGCCGTAGGCAAATACTGATTAAGAATGAGTCAAGAGCAGCCGTAGGCCGCGGCAACGCGGACAGTGAAGCTGTCCGTGCCGTACGTAAATACGGGAAGCGGGGGATTAATGGGTAAGTGATTTTTAGGTCACGCAAGTTTTATTTAATTTACCCAAAACAACTGTTGTGCACATTTACGAGTTATAAGGCGATAGTCACAATTAAAAGGTTCAAATTTTGTTTTATGCCAGATATAAAGAAACGTACAACATCCAGTATATGAAAGATGGGGTGGCAATCACGTCCACGAATTTTTACCACTGCGACGGGGATTTCGTTCAATTCGAGCCTTCACTTTTCGAATCATTGATGTTGATGTGGCTGTTCTTTCACGCCCACTTTCTTTGCATCTGGCAATGATACCAGTGATCATTGTAACGAGAAATAGTGCGCATTACAAAAAATGTATGCACATTGAGATGGCTTAGCTCTCGATCAATTTGAACTTGTGGGTTTCCAGCCAAATATAGCGCAATAACACTGCTGCGTTTGAATTCAATAAAAGGAATTTATTATTTTCGTTTACACTTACACGCAAAGGCTTCAACACACTAAGAACAATATAATGAACTATCATTGGTATAATTTTGAGCGCACTGTCATTGTTGCTTTGACAGATATATCATATATCGGTGTGAAGTTAGTTGCAATTTTTTCAAGCAATCCTGTATATGTTTGATCTATGTTACTTTATAACGTCTAAAGAGGTTATAAGGTACATGTAATAGCTAAACAATAAAAATTACTGGAACTAATAGTTTATATTTTATTACATCTACACTCTTGCAACTTAACAAATATTGTGCCAGTGACGGGTTCAAAGAGAAAGATTACTAAAGGCTGCAATATATTAAATTCAGAGGCGTGACTGCAGTTGTACGTTATTATGCTAATTGATTGGTATCCTAAACGCGTATTGAGCTAATTGAATTTAATTGATGAAACTTGAAATATATGAAACATGGGGCGGCGGACTATGAATGACGGGTTCATATTCATAAAATTTTATAAAGTTTATCAAATTAGTTATATTAGTTTGAATAAATAGAGTGTGTTATTGTTACACCTTGCATATAGAGATATCACGTAAAATAAATAAAGTACTCCAAAACTATGTACTATACATATCTATTATTTTGAAACATTATGTCAACTTAAGTAACACTAAGTGAATAGCCTCGCTAATAGATACATACATACAGAATATAAGCACTGATTTGATCTAATATGAAAGAAGAATAAAAGAGATAAAAGCCGATAAAAGTATCCAGAAAATCCCATAAAACGGGCCAGTAATCTAATATAATGCAGCTCATAGACCATGAATAGGAATAACACTGATCCAGAAACGATTACAGATGCTATACTCTTCTTTCATTTAATCTTAAGGGTACTTTATATGTTCATTATATTTCAAATTAAGTATGACAAAATTTTATTCACCCTTTAGTTGGGTTGTTTGGCATAATAAAATCGTGAATAAATCGAATAAAACTAACTAACATTGCTATCCTAAACACAGCTTGAAAGGAGTTACTTTTTTCTATAATCGCAAGAGGCCTTATTCCGTGTTAAGGCCAGTGGAAAAAGTTAAAAATAGTTTAAAATCTAGTCCGATTATTTTACTTGATTACCGATTACCGATTACTTCTTAATAACGTTTCCTTTCCATTTTCATTGAAGATATCCACACATCCACAGGTATTCCGTCAGGCCCAGAGCAGCTTTACTTTTCACTATCTTCATTAACTCATTTTCCATCTTAGCCTTACTGATTTCCTTACCTACCATTTTATCACTCATTTCTTCCTTTGCAATATCCTCAAAAATATTTGCAATAAACATTATCCATTATAAACCACACTGCCTATTTTTTATATCTGTTTATAAAAGTATATGATAACTTACATATTCAAGAAAGACACGTCAACAATTGAGGATGGCTTATATAATAGATTTTAGTAGGTAAGTAATATCAGCTATCAGAACAAATGTTTTAGAAAAACGACTTGTACACGTTGCGTCCGATGCTACTATAAGAAGATGGTGAGGATCCTTTATAAATAATAGGTGAAATGACGTCATACATCTTGTACAAGTCGTTTTGTTAAGACATTTGTTGTGATATTACTTGATATTACTTACCTACTAAAATTAAATCAAATTTTTTGTTGATAAAAATATTTACAAAAAAGTTTATTTTTAAATTCTGTTTATAGAGCTAAATGAAAACTTAGATATTCAGAAATGACAATTCTAAAATGTTGACGTAGCTCTCTTAAAAACGTGATAATAATATTGGTAACAAACTTGTTATCAGCATATTGACATAGCCTCACGGAATCGATAAACGGAAAAAACATCAACCATGCACTCATCAGCTAATTAATTTATTAATTATTAGCCAAGCAAACGAACCAAGTATTCATTTATTTTATAATATTTTATTAAAATAATTTGAGCAACGGAATTTACGTTGTATGGACACAAGTTTGTTTTACATGCAGTTAGCAAACGATACATATAGAATCGACGACCAAGGCCTCAAACCAAGCAACATTGGTTTTGTTTGTACACGGAAAATTGGAGGCGCAGGAGTCTGAGCCAGTGAGCCAGCTCTCCAGAGGAAGGAGAGCTGCCGATCACTGTCGCAAACACGAAACGCCCCTGTCTTCGTATGAGAGAGAACTAAAAGAGAAAAGAAGATGGAGAATACAGCGCTACATTCCCCGTCCATTCTTTTGCTATTTCATCTTGACTGATGTTTTCACGTTAGTTTTGTTTTAAGCATGTATAGAGTACAGTATAGGGGAAAATGCAGCGTATTAAAAGAGAGAGAGAAAGAGAGAGAGGGAGAGAGAGAGCAACACGTTCTTTTATTATTTATACCGACCAATCTTCTTACCCAATTTTTTTTTAGTATAGACTTTTGTTTTGCGATTTTACATTCAGGCAAACAACGTTCATTTCTTTCGTGCGCTGTCGCTCAAAGGAGGAAGTAGGAGTCAGAGCCCACTGATGCAAAACATGGACTGACATGGAAAACATATACAACAACCATATTTTGAACAACCTTCCATTGGCTATGATTTTTGTCTTACGCAGATGTTTTTTCGCATTTTTTGTGAGTTTACACCGAAGCAAAATATGAGCAATAAATTGGGATATAGCAAGAAAGAGAAATATATTTCGTCTCTTTTAAGTTGTCTTTCTCATTTTCTTCTTCGCGTGAAATTTGTTTATTAGAGTTTAGTTTCGAGCGATACTATGGTGCGTTACTCCAAAATAATAAATAAATAGTTTGCGAACAGCGGCAAAATCTGTAAGAACCTAGTTTAACATTTCTTTGATGTAACTGAACAAATCATAAAGTCACTTTTATTCAATTTATTTTATTAATTGCAAAGCGCTGATTATTTCATGTTACGTATGAGAATGAATGAGCATGTCATGAGATTGTAGTTGAACATTTTTAACAACCAATACAATTGGATTACGTTTAATAATTGTTTCATTTCTGCTTCCTGAATTATTAAGGTTTATGACTATCGTCAAGGATTGACATTACCAGTAATTACTCAGCCACAAAAGGCACAAGTAGTAAACGGTTCGTCCACATCAGCAATGGTCACATTATTCTAAATTAAATGGGGCTAACGGGGAGATTCAGAATAGATCGTTCCGCATCAATTATTCAATAACGAAGACTTATAAAATAACGAAGGAGTCAGGTATCTATAATGTGAGCAGATGATTGCTACGTTCAATCATACAAAAAGTCCCCTGTCACCCATGTCACGTCAGAGAGAACAACCCTCTACTCTAAATCACACGTGAGAATATTTTCATCAACAAAAAAATTGTATTCGTGGTTTCAATTGTTCTAAAAGTTTTTGACATTTTTTTTACCCCGTGGGTAGTATTACCCACGATTGGGTAGTATTACCAGTATCACACGTGATACTACCATCATAATCCATCGCTCACTTTAAGTTGCTCGGCCTGGTACAGATTTTTCAAATGTTCTACAGAGATTTTTGTATTTTGCGCACTCATAGTTCCCCCTAAGCTGCGTTTTTTCTATTCTGCTCACACATTTTCATTTCTCTGTACAAGATACTTTTGCACCACTCCATCAGAGAAAAAAGTAGAGGAGAGACATTGACTACCACAATATGTTAGTATCATTCCACCTGCGGAACTACATAACAGATTCCATGATTATATAGTGCCGCCTCGATTATTCACAATTTTTTACTGATATAGGCGAAATGAGCATCAAATAATATGGGGATGGGATATTACCCCTCTGTATGTTTCTCCGATAGGGACATAACTGAAATAAGTATAGCTTATAAAAGCAGCGCGACTGGTATGCATGTAGGTTGCATTGGCAACTTACTTGTTTTGAGTTTATGATATTATACTTGATTATTCTAAAGGAGGGTTATATTTATGTTCCAACATAATATACAAACATTCATCATATTGATATTTATTACAGATGGTTCGGAGATAACTAATATGTACTTAAATCTACGGAGGGTAGCTGCTTTTCCTTTACTATTTCTACTGTGCACAAATTAATGGTATTATCTTCCACTTTAAAATATTTGCATAGGATTTTTCACTTAGTACTATTATAAAAAAGGTGCAACGCCATAAATACAACTATCTATGGTTCAATACAAAACAATCTTCTTAGACGTATCCGTAAAATAAAAGAGACATAAGGCTCACCAAAGACAAAAAGTATATGAAAGTATGTAAAACTGCAAAAGTCTTTATAAATTGTGGGT
The DNA here is from genome assembly GCA_009867245.2 of Adranes taylori. Lineage (NCBI taxonomy): Eukaryota > Metazoa > Arthropoda > Insecta > Coleoptera > Staphylinidae > Adranes > Adranes taylori. Next base: position 5,057 of record WYDF02288038.1, read on the forward strand.
ATTTCATTTTATACGGATTTGAATCCGGATTTTAGTCATTTTTTAAAATGAAAAAGTCATTATAATATGCCTCGAAAATTCATAATATGCCATCACACTCTACATAATATACTAGCGCCCCCGTTATTATAGTGGTCTATACACCTGACCGAAAATTGAGTACGATTCCTAGATGAGGACGTATTTTTAAAGTTAAGAAAATTATTAATTTCATTACTAAGTTAAATATGCAATGTACAAATGAAAGCACCTCTTTAAAACTCATAACAATAATACCCTTTATGTGGCATACTAATTACATAATTCATTAAAGTATACAAATTTCAATTTTAACTTATAATTCCTAAAACTAAATCTATTAAACTAAAATAAACCCATAACTTAATCATTATAAATTATAATACCCCAAAAATTTTAATCTAAATTTAAATTTAAATTCCATTAAGCACCTACTCTAATATACCCATATTAGGCGAAGGAAAGGCCAAGTCTGGAAAGGCACCATAATTCTTCTTCTCCTAATGTTCTAATGCTTCTCCACATCTGTCAATCTCCCTACCACTTCTCCTAGCTTTTCTTCCGATCTCCTCATAGACCTCCCAATTCTTTCATTCATTATCCTTCTTTTTTCAAACCACATATTTCTACCAACATCCACTCCATATTCTTTCAGTCCCAGTACATATATTTCTTTTGTAATTCTCTTCTCATCATCCATCCATACCTTTACCTCCAAATTCACCATATTTCTTACACCAGATAACCAACATTTATATATTCCAGTTTCTTATACATACAGCCTACACCCTCTCAATCATTTCTCTCTCACACATGGTCCACACTTCCGCCCCATACATCATTACACTCTTCAAACACACATCCATAATCATCATCCTCATCTTAACTGAATCACCAAACCTCCATTCCCACACCTTTCTCATCCTTTCCATCACAACCCTTGCTTTCTATCATACTATCATACTTTACTATCATACTAATATGCTCGGAACATGACCCACTTTGCGTCAACATATATCTCAAATACTTATATTTCTTAACCACCTCAATACTTTTCTCTAATAATTTAAACACATCTTTCTTGCTTTCTCTCACTCCTCCCTTGCACACCATCACTTTTGTCTTCTCCGCATTCACTTCCAATCCCCTTTTCTTCGTGTACCTCGCCACTTTTCCTATCATCCATTTATCTCTTCTCTATCACTCGCCATACACACAATATCATCTGCATACGTCATTATCCATACTTTCCTTCTATCAATCATGATTCCCCCCGCTTGCCTCTGCTCATCACTTCCTCTATATATTAAAGAGCCAAGCGTTGAGCGGGCACCCCTTCCTCAATCCCCTTTTCACTTCAAACCAGTCTGACAATTCTTCATTCACTCTCCCCCTCACCCTCGTACCGTCATACATACTTCTCAACATTCTGACTAATCCATTTGAGATACCCACTTCTTGTAACCTCTCCCACAATTCATTTCGAATCATCTTGTCGAAGGCAGCTTTTAAATCTACAAATAATAAATACACCTGCTTCTTATCCTCAATGAGTTGGTTGATCACATAGTTGATCATAACTAAGTGATCCGCAGTTCCCCTTCCCCTCACAAATACACTTGGTGTCGGATAATATCCCCCTAACTCTAACCTCCTCATCCAATCTCCTATTCAGAATCCTTGCAAATATTCTGTATAACTCATCCATTATCGTTATGCCTCTATAACTATCCGCACACACCCTTCGCTCTGTCTTATATACCGGTACATTGTCCCCTTTCTTCAATTCCTCAGGCACACTCTCATTCCCCAACCATATCTCATTTAACGCTCTAGTCAATGCTTTCATCCCTTCCTCATACATGTATCTCCAAACTTGCATCTGGATCCCGTGGTTCAACCGCCCCGGGATCCTTTCTTCATCTCCTTTGTTTACTCTCTTACTTCTTCTATACTTAGTTCCATCATAGTTCTATCCTCACTCTCCCCCAAATTCCGTTTATTCTCTCTTTCTTGTTCATTCCTACTCATTCCTCCAGACAACTCTTCTTCACATTTATTCGCCCATTCATACGTTCTTATTCCACATTATACCCTTTTTTCTTTCATCATTCAATTTTTTTCAAATATTTCCACCTTGTCTTCCCTTTCGTTCTTCATCCCCTTTATTACCTCTTATTCCTTTTTCCTGTTCCTTTCTGTCACATTCTTGTCCTCCTCTAACCTGTCACATTCTTGTCCTCATTCTTGTCCTTCCTTCTGGCCATGTCAAATTCTACCCATGCAACTTCTCCTTTCCCTACTTTCCCTAAAACGTTCCTCACTTTTTTTTACTTATCCATACCTCATCCACTTTTTGTCCCGTCTCCATACTCTTCTTATATCCCATTTCTTTTTTTACTAATTTACTTTCTACCTCCTTTACTATATCTTCGAACTTACTCATATTATTCCACATTGTCTCTTGGAGCCTCAATTTCATATCTTCTCGTCTCATTTCATTCCATTCATTCGCTACATCTTCATACACATTGTAATTCTCCTTTTCCTCCTCATCTGTATCCAACCCTCCATCCACGCTTCCTATCCTCAACTCACTCTCCAACGGGAAATGATCTGATTCAACCCTTTCTCCAATTTTCATATACTCGAGCTAATCGCAGCCTATCTCATCCATTAACAAATAATCGACAACAGAACCACCTCCATGCCCTCTGAATGTCAAATTACCGCACCAATCACCATCTATACACCCATTGCCTATTATTAATCCATTTTCCTCTACCCACTCAATAAACTTCCTACCTTCCGAATAACATATCTTATCTTTGGATTTTCGTTCCACATACTTACCGTCTATACATAGATACCTGGCTTTCCTCATCCTTTTCGTTATATTCCTCACCTTATTTTCAAACCTACTCCATTCATACTTCACATATATAGTTAATACTAACATCCTTTTTTCCTTTACACTTATCACCCTTCCATACGCCTCTTCCCATAAACTTTCATCCAAATTCCATTCTTTTATCCCTCTTCTCAACCCTCTCACAATACCCCCACATTCTCTCCCCTTAACACCCCTCCTTGTTGTCCCTGTACTGTATTTTCCAAACAAATCCCTCTGGTAGCTTTCTTTCAACATCCTCCCATCAATCTTCCTCAACCCAAGTCTTTATTAGTCCAACTACATCAAAGTTACTCAAATATTTCATTACTTCAATCCCATTCAGCTTACTCTTTAAACCAGTCACATTCCAGCACACAATCATCCAGCTCCCTTCTGCCCAATTTGAAATCTTTCCCTTTTTGATCTCTATACTTAACCAATTTCTTCCGTTCATGCACTTGTTCTTTTTCTCTTTATCTTATTCGTCCATACTTCCTGCTATTCCATTACTAAACTCATCTCTCATTTCTTCCTTCATTCGTGTCTCCGTATCGATATCCTCTGTTCTTCTTTCCTCATTCCAACTCTTCCTTTTATCTCTTTCAGCCTTTCTTATAATTTCCGTTCCTCCAATCTCATCTTTACCATCCTCGTTCTCCTCATTCACTCCTCTAAGCTTACCTACTTTACTTCTTATCCCCTTCCCATTCCCTAACTTTCATTCATTCTTTCCTTCCGTCCTATATTTGGCCTTTCTTTCCCCTATTACAGTTTCTTCTTTCCTATACCCCTTTTCTTCAATACCTTTCCATTACTCCTTCTCCTTCCAACCTATATTCTTTCTCTTTTCTTCTTCCACAATGCCCCTACAATTCCATCCTAGTTTTTCTCTAAGTTTTCCGCCCTCTAGTCGACGGAGTCCTTAAAAATCATTAAAACTTCTGCAAACCTAATTGAAATAGACGTTGAAGCTTCAACAAGTTTCGTTTCAGAATAATACAATAAAATACGAATATCATATTTAGTTCGTCACTCTTTACTTGCTTTGTTTTGAAATGGAAAAAAAGAACTGGATCAGCCTAACAAATTTTGAATAATATTTAGAATCAACATTATTGTCAGTCATTTAAAAATCGAGATTTGCAGTTATAAATACTAGAACAATAAACCAAACTATTTAAACTAGTTATTGCCTTTCTGTGTTTATCATATAAGAAACTACGCACTTTATTATAAAAATTAGAATAAACGATTTCCTAACCCAACTCTGAATCTCATGCAAGAGCAATTTATGTTAGAAACAGAATAAAAGATAAAAAGCAGTATAGTAGTTAGAAACAAATGACGCTCCTGCTTTGGTTAAGTCAATAAAACCAGTAACAAGTGCTTCCTTACTCTAGCTCGATATGATCGGAACGCATTGGAAAGGCCTCATCACCAACAAACATATATCCAAGAATTTCGTTGGAATTGGGCATACATTCTGGTTATGGAATTTTTAGATCGTTATTGAGAAGTCTTTCATTAAATGTGGTATTAGTAATTAGACCACCACCAGAGATTCTTCCATTTGTGCCAACATCGCAGTAGATAAACTCACAGTTCGCATTACTTATTGCTATAAGAACTATGGTGTGCGTTTTTGCATTAATGACGGCACTAGATTTTTTTTCAGTTTGAGTGATTCAAGTAATCTTTTTTTAAAACCCTGTAGATAGCCTCACAAGTTTCCGATATGATTTCACTCAGTGATTGCTTTGACATGATGGTCGTGAACTCCAAATCTTTGTAGCTTCTTCCTGTTGCAAGAAATCTTAGCGTAGCACTGAGTCTCTCATGCGCTGAAGTAACTTTTCTCATTCAGATGTTTTGATATTTAATGTTTAAGAAATTGTTGTAAGTTTCAGTGTCCATCCTCAGGTAATTACGCCAATCATCTGCTTCATTACGAAGTTCACGTAACAATCTGACATGAGAAAATTCTTGTCTTTTTAACTACCATTCCCTCAACCATCTTAATCTTCGATTTTATTGTTATTTTTACTTTTTATTGCAATGCAAACAGTATACAGTGATGAAAGAATTACTTCCTCCATGATAGACAAACGTCGTCAAACAGAAATTTGACCGATTAATTGGAAGCGTGTGGGCACGCTAATCTCTGTACTTTTTCTTAGTTCAATGTTTCCAGAAAAATGCGGCGAATTTGATCGTCGTCAAAAATGAGTCCATCCAAAATGCAAAGGTAAACCAACTGGAAGTATATTGAACTCAGGACATGTTTATCCAAAGATGTTTATTGCATCATTCAAAAACTGTCAAAGAAAAAACTTTGATGGCATCTTCAAACTAGCAAAGCTCATACTTTTGCTAAAAATCTTATCAAACCTTATGTAAAAGACATAATCAATTTCACGTTTGAGAAAAAGTCTGCAAACGTTATAGACACAATTCTTTTGTCAAATGTTACAATCTAGCGAAGAATTGGGGACTTAGCAGAGAATGTGAAAGCTACTTTTATTTCTCGTTCAAAATCCACTAAATTTTAGTTCAAATGGATTAATCAACCGATGTTGCTGGTTTAGCAATATTAATGGTATTTGTGCGCGATCCATATTTGGACTCATCTCTAGATGATTTACTTCTCTGCAACCAATTACCGACAAGTGGCACTGGAATATTAAATTATTAGATGATTTTTTTGCTGTGGGAGAAATATTGTGTCATGATTGTTGGTTAATAAAATCGGCGTATTTGGCAGATATTTTTACAAAAATTAATGAATTATGTCTCTCGCAGAAAAACTCGAATCAGACATTCCTGCCGATATCTGAAATAAGTTAGAAGTTCATCTTTTGCGTTTGATTGATACTTTGAATCTTATTTTCCAAAAGGATTACATGAAACATAAAGATCACATGAACGGGATAAGATCAAAGTTTGATACTGAGAAATCAATTTCAGATTTTGGGTGTACATTAAACATGAATTTGAAATCCGCTTTGAAATCCGATTAAACAAAGCGAAATGCATTCTCCTGCCGTTCGCACTTACTGATGCAAAACAGGATTCTCCGCATACGCCACTACTAAAACAAAATACAGAGCAACTTATTTATTTGCAACTATTAGAAATTCAGCCGGATATAATCTGATTGTGCAAATCAAACCAGCCTCATCTGTTTCACGGAACCAAGTAAAAATTCGTAACAAATTGTGGATCTGTAATATTTGTCCCGATTTTATTTTCAAATGTTTGTTTTTTCATCTGTGTATTTTCTGTCTACAATGGAAAATTAATGCAGAAAAACTATGAAATCTAATTTCTTGCAAGTTTAAACGACGTTCAAACGAAGTTTAAACGACGTTTAAACAAAGTTTAAACGACGAATAACTACATTGTGCCGTCAATGGTATTTTGTCGTTCTATTTACTAAATAGAGAGATAAACTTCGTGCTCCGCGTGGAATTTCAAAGTTCAAATATGCTCCGGGACTGAAACTATTTGAGGACTTCTGATACAAATGGTTGAACCGTGATAAAAATATAAGCTGCAAAATTATATTTTTGCACTCACGATCATTACACAATATTTTGCGATGCTCTATGTTTTTTAAAAAGTTATTTCAAATATAATTAGATGTATTTTAAACTTTTTAAAAATCTTATCATTTCCTTATTAGAATTGAAATTATTAATATTTTCTTGCAATAAACCAAATCTAATTTTAGATTCTGAAGTGCACAAAAATCAATTTCTTCATTTCTAGAGAAATTGTAAATTGGAGAGTTAGAGATCATTAATAAGATACAAAACAAAAATTCAGAATTGAGGTATGCCGGTTTGCGGTAATCTAAAATTCACTATCTAAATAAAAACGAATACATATGTTGCTTCATAAATGTCACTACCCTAAATGCGAGCAAATAATAAGCAATTTCAACCTAAATCTGATATTCATATAGTAGTTAATCATCTCTGATGTCCTTTCTTCCCTTCATATTGTCCAGTTCCTTTCCTAGCTCATTCAAATGCGTGTGAGTTACCGTTGATTACCGTTGTAAATTGGTTAGTTTCCGGGTGCGTAAACATACGTATAAAAACGTACATGTGTAGAGAGACAGACATGTACGAGGATATTTTAATGAGAATTGTGCAAAACAAATAAATCTTTATTATTATTATTATAAAAATGTGTTTTACGGAAATACTTAAATGCAGGAACATTCATCGACGTCGTATGTTTGCGTTAGCCAAAAGTAATAAAAGTAAAAAAGAGTTTAGCTGAAAACCTTGTCGAGGGATGTCGTTTTAATTTTGCATATAACCATGTAGATAGATCAAGTAACAAAACATATGGTTTCGAATTATGAGAAGATTAATTTACAATGATCTGTATGGTTCCACACAATGATCTGTATGGGTGGGTTTTCTATAGATTTTGAAATCAATATGATGGTTTTTCGAAACTGTGAAGTCAAGAAAATTGATGTTATCATCATGTTCGAGTTCCAAAGTGAATTCAATATACGAATTAATTGAGTTAAGTGAAGAAAGAATCTGAAGAAAGAAAGTGAAGAAAGGATTAATTGAGTCAAGTGAAGAAAGAATCGACTATGCACCTTGGATGATATCTTTTGTATTGTAGATGGCAATAATCTACAATACAAAAGATATCATCTACAAATCGGGTCCAATACAAGATTTTTTTAACAAGATCATTATTTGATGCCAAAATCTCGTTTCAAAATTTTCTAAATTTATTATTAGCCTGCCTGGTAAAGACAACTTCGCATTACAAATTTATTTTAATCAAAAAGCTAAAGATGGACTTAAGAATATGGTTTTTAGTGAGCAGCATCCATCTGCGTCTCAATCCGTATTTCATGTCTGTCAAGATATCCAATTCTTCTAGAGCTTCTGACTTCGGACGATATGCAATCAAATATAGATCCTTATGTGAACAAAACTACATATAATGTAGATCCTCTAGCTTTATCATTGAAATCATCAGCAGCAACATCTTCTACCAGAGAACAATGAGTCTGTGGTCAACCTTCTATAGAATTTGATGATGGAAATTTAATCACTAGTTCTCCAATCAATGTTAAAGAATGTTCTACACAATTTTTATTCAGCATTGGATAAATCACAACCATCATGGAGCCACAATGCTTCGCACATTCATCAAAGACATAAATCTTTGAAATCAACTATTGATTTTAATAATTCAATTCATTTAAAAATTCTATTGATGTTCATATTGACAATAATTCGAAAAACATTAATAATCTAGACCATAGTTTGTTACTTACTGATGAATGTTCATCTTCTAATAGTTCATGTAACGTAATATTAGAAAATAATAATTCTTCAATTTGTCTGCCTCACAGAAACGAATTAAATATTAGCCTAAATGTGATGATGCTGATAATGTTTTAAATGGATTAGATATTCGTCCTTTAAGCCTATCTACGGCAACACCTGATAGTGATTTAGTAAATCTTGTTTATTGTTTAATTTGGAGTCTATAATCATATAAAGCATCAATTCTTTTCGTAATTTAACAAGCTTTAATGTCACTCATTAGAGTGATAGGATTTCATAATTTGCAACACAACATTGAACATTTGTTTGATAATCCAACCCACCGATCAATTTCTTTCTCGATAGACTTTTAAATCTTTCAAATGTAAATTTTACTGAAGATGAGACGGCAATATTGGAATTTGTCTCAAATTCAATCCATCTAGATGAATGAAAAATAACAATCTCGAGTTATTAATTATCGATTCGGAATTTGCTAAATGTATGTCTCAACCTATGATCCCTAATCCACAAAAGATTCCTCATCATACGATGATACCATACGTCATATCAAAAAGAAAATTATAGACAATGACCTGATTATGAATAAAGCCGATAAAGGTAATTGTGTTGTTCTTGAATTTATAAAATCTAATGGTTTTCGAAATTGTTTACCAAGTGACATTAATTAATTTAATCGTGAATTTAAAGCTGTCATTAACCAAGACACTTAATCTGTATATCAGATGGTACCAATGAATCCTATGGGTTGGAAAAAATTCACAAAGGGTACAACATCACCATCCGCCCGCTAGTTTCGTATTGTAATAAATATGTTTACAAGGCTTCCAAATTCGTGGACCAAAAACTTAAAGAGATCTTAAGTAATGAATTTGAATATTCAGTTAAAAATTCTGCTCAACTTATCAGAAAATTACATAATTTTCAACTACCACATAACTTTATTATGTGTTCTTTTGATGTCAAGAACCTGTTCACTAATGAATATCGATGTACGCCTCAGTGCTGGAGTCCACATTTTAATGTATTAAAAGACTAGTGTTCCAAAAACTGCAAGCCCCCAAGCCCAGCAAATTTAAGTTGTCATATTTCGTGGAAACAATTTCCACTTCATCAGAACTATAAATTGCTAATTTAAATATATAATTCTAGAAGAGCAAAAGAAGCTTTACCTCATGTGTTTGCATGTTGATTTAAAAATGTTAAAACTTTAACATTTCATGTAAATATTTGGGAAACGTTTTTATATTTTTCTTAACTTTCAAGTAACGTTTTGCTAACAAAATTTTATGACAACGATGAAATTTAATATTGTAGCTATATATTCATTTTGCAACGTATCACCGCCATTTTTGACGGTTAATACTGATTTATAACCGAAAAAACGTAGCGGGTGGAAACTACTTTATCTAAGGTAATCTATTTGACTATCTATGTATCTTAATAATTCAAATTTTCAAACTTTACTAACCAGAAGAGTGAAATTATTATCTTGCTCCAATCTTGTCAAATTTACTCTAATTTATAATGATAAAATTTTAATTTTAAAGAAGCGACTAATGTTATATCAATATTTTACAAGAATTATTTGATTATAGACAATTTGTAACCTGTTTTAGGGAACAACATGACAATGTATTTCCCTAACAATAATTCAATTCAAAGGAAAATCTACCGAGAGGTCATCAAACAAATGCCATCAGAACGATCCTATTTTATCTTTTTAGTTTAATATTAATTCATTTTTACTTTATGTTTGAGGTTTAATTGTATTTTATTTTATTCTTATTTTGTATTCAATTTAAAGTTGAAAAATATTTTTTAATAATTCAAATAAATGGATGTCTATCAGTTTTAAGAAATTTGATAATTCATACCCGACGTGTCTATTGATCAGATCATTATTTTTCTTCCATTCATTGACGAAAATATAAACCTGTTCTAAATGTTAAGCTGTATGGAATTTATTTGAAATTTGATGTGCTTCGAAATTAACTTTATAATCAAAATCATGATCATTCTTATTTACATGTTTAGCGAACTGGCTCGTGTAATTATTCAATCTGATAGCTTTCTAAGCTCTGAAGTTCTTACTTTGAAATTTCTCATTGTTAGGCCAATTTGTAAAACAGGTTACAAATTGTCTATAATCAAATAATTTTTGTAAAATATTGATATAATATTAATAGCTTCTTTACAATTAAAATTTTATCATTATAAATTGTACAAAATTTGAGTAAATTTATGTAACTTAAATGGATATATCATGTTGATTGGAGCAAGATAATAATTTCATTCTTCTGGTTAGTAAAGGTTGAAAATTTGAATTATTAAGATACATAGATAGTCAAGGATTACCTTAGATAAAATAGTTTCCGCCCGCTACATGTTTTCGGTTATAAATCAGTATTAACCGTCAAAACTGATGGTGATACGTTGCAAAATGAAAATATAGCTAAAATATTAAATTTCATCATTGTTATAAAATTTTGTTAGCAAAATCTTACTTAAAGTTATTATAAATATAAAAACGTTTTCCAAATACTTAGATAAAATGTTAAAGTTTTAACAATTTTTAATCAACATGCAGGCACATGAGATAAAGTTTCTCTTGCTGTTGTCAAATTATATATTTAAATTAGTCACTTATAGTTTTGATGAAGTGGAAATCTCAAGTGGGAAGCTCATGTATAACGCAAATTATTATTAAATGGAGTTTTTTGAACACTAGTCTTTCAATACACTGTTCAGTAATGTTCCAGTTAATGAATGCATCGATGTAATCGAACACAAATTAATCTTCTCAGAAATGGAATCTGCTACCGTTGCATGTCTAGTCAATTTGTTGAGGATTTGCCTCAAACAAACTTTCTTTAAATTTGATAACAGTTTATACAATCAACCAAACTCACCTGCTGTGGGAAGTCCCCTTAGCCCTTACCTTGCGGATACCTTCATGGACCGCTTTGCAACGACATTTTTATCATCAGATAATGATCTTGTTGAAAAAGTCTTGTTTTGGACACGGTATGTATATGATATCTTTTGTATTGTAGATGGCAATATACAAAATGCACATTCGTTTCTTTCCTCACTTAACACAATTAATCCTTATATACAATTAACTTTGAAAGTCGAACATGATGATAATATCAATTATCTAGATTTAATAGTTCAGAAAAACCATCATCTTAATTTCAAAATCAATAGAAAACTCATCCATTCATATTATTGTAATGATTATCTATCAAATCATGCAATAGCGCATAAAATGGATTTTGTCAATAGCTCGTTTTATAGAATGTTCACTAATTTTTAGTTTTCTAATTTTTAAATAGAGTTGAATACTATTCTCTATATAGCCAATAGAAATCATTACAATATAAATTTAATCAATAAAATTATCTTAAAGTTAGAGAAAATATTCAATCTAAAATATTAACGTCACTACAACAGTCTACAAATAATAGCGGAAAGAGATATTTTACCATTCCAGTTTATGGTCCGCTTTCCTATAGGATTAAACAAATTCTTTCCAAGATCAATAATAACATTGTAATTTCGTTTTCTAATCTGTCTAACCTTAGCACTCTTTTTGTTCATGTAATAAGGATCTTGTTGATCCTTTGTTAAAATCAGGTATTTATCTTCAGGATTAAAATCAGGCGCTCTCTTGTAAATGCGGTTCTACCTTCATAAGCCAAACTGGAAGATCCTTTACATTTCGTGTAAAAGAACATTTATATAGTATTGCCACTTGTAAATCCAATTCTAATTTGGCGGTGCATACTCGTATTAACCACTTTAAAATATTTGAACACAGCTTTGATCCTGATATACATTGTAAGATTCTACACTTCATCGAAAAAGGCATAAAACTTAATCATGCAGATATTTGGAAATTATTCTTTCTAAAACTTTTTCAGAAAATTTGAATGATTAAGTAAATTTTCCAGCGGCCGATTTTCTTAAACAATTACCGCTGATATCTTCTCAACGTCATCTCTAGCTAATGTAGCTTATGTTTTTCTATTACATGCCGTCTCTCTTAGATTGTTTCTTTTAATAAGTGTTCAGTTTTTGAAATGAGTTAGCCACTTATTACATATAATTTACAATTTGAGTTGAATTTGGGCACCTTACACTTCGTTTCAGAAATCATTTGGTGATATTTTAGTAACTTTTATTTTGTTACTAAAATTTGACAGTTTTGCTTTCCAAAATTAAAATTAACGATTTTTCAGTGTTACTTCAAAGACCACGATGTGTTGTACACTCAAGGTAAATTAAATTTCCAATTTTTAATATTTTTCGATGCTTTAGTAATCTTTTATTATTTATTGATTTTGCCATGTAATTTATTGTAGCTTGAAAATGCCAAGTAAGGCCGAAAATGCATTTGCTTAAATTAAATAAATCAATGTAAACGAAGTTAACCTTTAAAAGTTTGCATTTTTAATTATATTCTACGATTCTCAAAATTTATTAAAATATGTTGTGGACTATTACAAATATTGTTAAATAAATTAGTAGAATTAAGAATTTTGAACTGTACCAAAAGAATTATATAAGCAATATTTTTGATTCTTTATTTCTTTTAAAACGAGCCTTATATAAAAGTGAAACGGAAAAATGTTACGGAAATAAATATAAATTGTAAGCGTGTATATATGTACAATTTGGTATCGCATTAGACACACTCTATTCCGGCCGCTTTCCGGCATATTTGTCGGACGAGAGAGGCAAATTTACGAGGTGACCGCATATTTTGCGGCCTACCTCAAAAATTACTATATTAATAAATTAATTTTATGCTAATATAATACGCCGTTGCACTAATCGAAATTATTTACTAATCAACGAAATGTAATTTTGGAATTTGATTTCTCATCATCCATTCATTTCATTAGATGATTTAATTTAAATCTCCATCATACAATGTGAGTTCAGAAATGGATTTCAAACATTTAAAATGCATTAATTAAATAAGCTAATCATTTCGGAAACTAGATATTGACTACATGAAACATTCAAATGGCTTAAACAAGCGGGTCAGGGTAGATGGACCAATTTCTGGCATTGGTAGAGAAGGATGTAGAGAAAATTGTGGAAGAGTTGTGCCCTAATAGGGATAACTCTCGGTGCGAGCTCATCTATGAGAAACAAAGAGAGCTGCAAAGATTTGATCTGAATGAGCTAGAACGTGCTGCGCGTGAAATAAATGCGGAAAAAGCACCTGGACCAGTCCAAATTCCCGGGGGTGTCATCCAGCGATTAGTCGAAGTAAACCCTTCAATGCTACCCGGGGTCTACAGAAAAATCCTAATGAGTGGGTATTTTCCAAAGATATGGATGAAGGCCAAATTGACACTACAAAGGCATCAAACGCATTAAAGACTTACCAATGAGCTGCACAAGACCTAATTCGGTTTTGGAGATGGACATTCAACAATAGCTGCCGTTCGTGCGGTAATCGAGACAGGTAGAGAGGTACACGTAGCCACAAGACACACAAGAGAGTTGTGCACGCTTGTGCTTCTAGACGTAAAAACGCTTTTAACACAGCGGATTAGAGAAGCATACAGGAACCACTTTCGGTGAAGAAAGACCCATTATGTCTACAGACGATGTTGACTAGCTAGCTGTCGAATAGGGAGCAAGTTTATTCTACAGCGGATGGCATCCATAGGGCAAGACAGAGTTCCGCACGGGTCGGTATTAGGCCCAACCTTGTGGAACATGATGTACGAGAGCATGTTAAGAATACTCTTTAGACAAAGCATTCAGCTTTTTGCTTTTGCTAATGATGTTGCTGTCATGGGGTGGCATAGGCGGGACATGAATCTGTAGGAAAATCTAAATAGGGCAGTAGCTCAAGTAGACTTCTCGATAGCTTATCATCGGCTAAGCCTGCCGCTTCACTAGACCGAAACCATATTGCCCACGGGCAGGAGGCGGATCTCAGTAATAGACATTCGAGTCTCAGGACACCAAGTGCGTTTCTCTAATGAAGTGTGAGTGATTCTTTATAAATCTCTTAGGCTGCCAGCACATGTCAAACACGCGTAGCGTAGTAGAATCCACACTGCTTTATCCGGCGCCAATATGGGCGGAGGCATTCCGTACGATAAGAACATTGCTTAACAGAACCCAACGAAACGGACGGTGTTCCTAGGATCGGACGATGTCCCTAGGGGCGTTAAAGGTTATACCGGGGGTCGTACCAATAAGACTCTAAGCCTCCTATCCATGGAAAGAGCTAGTACTTACGAGCATAAAATATCGCCAGAACAGGAGCGCCCCGAGACACTAGCAAGCTGGCAGGGAAAGTGGGACAGCTATGCCAAGGGGAGACGGACGTACAGACTCATACCTGACGTGAAGCAATTGCATGTATGTAACGGAGGTAGGTTAAGTTACTATCTCACATAAGCCCAAACGAGCCATTGCAACTTTGGAGAGTACTTGTATCGCATAGGATGGAGACCGACACATGATTTCTGGTACTATAGTTCCGCATGTAGCACCAGCGCATACCACACACTCTTTGAGTAGGAAGCCTGGACCATTAAAAGGCAGACTGCAAAAGGGTACTTTGAGTCAGATTTAAATCCAGTCAGGATATGCGCTAGGAAATACGCGGACGGCAAAGCTTTGGATTGCCGTTTGCTCACTTAATAAATGAAATAATTGGCCACAAAGCCCTTAAAGAAACGAAATACAACGAAGTGCATGATACACAAGAAGGGGGCCGCGCCAATAGAACTTAAGTATATAACCTACAAGCATAGACAGCCAGCTAGTGACCACTCTTGCATACCAACAGGAGCGCGAAGCAATGTCATTAATACTGGTAGGGCGACAATATCTGATCCGCTTACTGATCTCATGTGACCAACAGAACGGGTACGCAGGTCTGGCCCCCAGGATGTTTAATTCGTACCACTTGACGCATGCGAAGTCAAGATAACCGCGGATTGGCCTTCCCGATCTGACTATCGGGATGGTTGCCTCAGAGGTTGGTTTCCTCAGTGAGGCAACTTTCTCCCTCGTCTAAAAAAATGATTCATGCATTCTAAAAGTTAGATCTCCCTCCAAATCTTCATTTCTACTTCACTTTCAACCCACTCAATTAACATTTTACCTCCCACATTACACAGCATCCTTATATTTTCTTTTCACTTGCTCACCATCTATTGCCACACTTGTATTTCCTTTCACCTCTATCTGTGCATTCCAGTCCTTCATTATGGTTAATAAATCAGTATCTTCACTACATTATACGTACCTCTTATAACTATCGACGTTTTTCTATCACTATTCAGTTTCCATGTTAACTCCTTTACACATACCTCCTGCATACTCCATTTCTCTTATTCTCTCTTTGACACCTTTTATTAACCTCCCACTTGCTCTAGCGCTCTCATGTTTTCTTTTACCTTACATAATTTTCCGTACATATTCTTCCGGTAATATCTTCGTTACCACTTTTCATCTATCATTCTCCACCCATTTTCACTTATTCCAATCATTTTAATTTTGCTCAAATAACTTTTTAATTATTTGTTATTAATATTCCTAATATATTCTAATATACTGCATGTCTCTATTTTCTTCGCCCCTAAATCCGCATTATATATTCTTTTTTCCTTGGGTGTTATTGTACACTTCCTTGAATACAAATTGATGAATTTACATTATTTGCCTTCTGTGCCGCCCTTTACCACAGGTTTTTCATTTCATGCCCAACATTATGTTTCTGTCCCATTAAATCATTACCTACATTCTTCTTCGCTCCCCTAACTCCCCTCTCCTTCGCCTACGCCTTTTGTTCTTCCTCATGTAGAATTTAACAATACATTTTTCCCATCCCCCACCTTGAAACAATACATTTCTCAAAAACACTATACAAAATAGTAATTCAAGATATAATAAGTAAAACAATAATGCAAACAAATGCAATAAACAATATAAGAAATGAGCTAAATACAAGCATAAGTGGATCGAGATATAATAAAAGATACAAGGAATTAGAAGTAGAAGTAGGGAGACCAAGCTAGCTGGATTCGGACATGAGTATGGAAGAGAAAATATTGATAGCAAGGTTTAGGTGTGGGAGTATGGAGAGAGGGAATAGATATTGGATGAGCGAGAGTGGAAGAAAATGTAGAATTTGTGGAGGGATGGAGGAAATGTGGGAGCATTGGACGAACGAGTGTGAATGTATTGAGTGGTCGAATGAGGAATGGGAGGAAGTAAGGAATTGGAGATAGTGTCTAGGACAAAAGGGGAATGGGTAGAATATTATGGAAAAAATAGCAGAGCAGATAAGGGGGAAGAAAGGAGACTAAGGATGAAGCATATGAGATCATCTCACCCAGGGTGGAACAGGTGGAGGTAGTCAGAGGGAAAGAGTCATATGGGGGATAGAAGAGGTCAGGGTAGCGGGGAAAAGATTGAGGGAGACAGAGAAGGGAAAAGAATAAAGGAAGAGGTGGGAAAGGGGGGACAGTGGGAGAAAATAGTATAAAAGCTGAAAAAGGAGGCAGAAGGGAATACTGAATGTATTATAGAAGATTATGTATATTATATTAAGTGTAGATTTAAGCTATAGTTTTGATTTAGGATTAAGTTATATTGGGACTTAAATAGCGTTAAAGATAACTTTCTAGGAACTTATGTTTATGTATTGCAGTTAATTTCTTTGAATTTTTCTTTTTCTTTCTCATGTAGTATAATTGATGTAAATTATGCCAATAAAGGTTATATCTATCTATCTATCTACAAGCATAAACACAATTTATTATTTCTTTTCCATATCCACTTCCGCAGGTAATGGACATATTCTGGTCATTTTGCGCGTCACCACATTTTCTGTTTTTACAGATACCACACGTGTTACGCCTTTGTCCATGGATGCAATTCAACAATACTGCCTAATTTCCAGCACAACGGAGGGAAGTTGTTTTCTTTGATGATTACTAATGTGTCTTTATTAAGGACCTTGACTCTATTTCACTTAGTCCCTTGCATTAATTCATGCATATATTCTACTGACCATCGTCGCCATAAATGCTGCTGCATGCTCTGCATCTTTTGGTAAAAGGAATGTCGGCTTTCTGGTATTGATTCCAAGTTCGGTTCGGATAACACCGTAACAATCCTTCCTGACAAGAAATGATCGGTAGTAAGGATTAACAGGTCATTCTGGTCAGAGCTTAAAGATGAAATTGATCGGAAATTGAGCAGTGCCATAATTTGCGGTAGTATAGTGTACATATCCTCAAATACTAAATTGGTTGTTCTAACTACTCGTTTTAAATGATGTTTTGCTGCTTTAACACCCGCTTCCCATAAGCCCCCAACGTTAGAGGAATTAAACGGAATATAATGCCAATAAATGTTCTCCGTCGCGAACTTGTCTTTTAATGGTGTTTGTGAACTTTTTACAAAAGTCGATAATTCCTTTAACTGCGATTGAGCTCCAACAAAGTTACTTCCATTGTCGGAATATACATGCACTGGTCGCCTCCACGAGCGAAAACTCTTCTGAATGTCGCAACAAGTCCTTCGGTTATAAGGCTAGAGACCAACTCCAAGTGAATTGCCTTCGTCGAAAAACACACGAATAAACAAATGTATGATTTGGTAAATTTTGCGCCTCGTCCTCTTTTATCTCTAATAAGAACGGGACCAACTGTGTGAAATGGAAATATACCAATTACTCGAGATTGAGGTAGATCGCCCATTAGCTTTTGCATGTTTGGAGGTTCTACTCGTGCGCATCTTACACATGCATGTACTGTGTTGCGTGCTTGATTTCTGCCTGCAATAGGCCAAAACTTCTGTGTCACTGTTCACAGGACTAGCTGTGCGCCACCATGAAGAGTACTAAGGTATACAGAATGAAACACCAGGTTGGTAAACGGATGATTTTTGGCAGCAGCGTTGGATGTTTTTTCTGGTAAGAAAATCTACTATCTTCCAGTCGTCCGCCTACTCGTAGGAAACCTTCTTTATCTAAAACTTGTATTAAAGATAAGATGGTGTTAAAGAAAAGATAAGATTTGAGTGTAGTAACCTTTCTCCTTTTAGCATTGCAATGTTGTTAGAAAAGGCTTGTTTTTGAAGAAGTTTTGCCAACCAAGTTTCTGCTCATGCAATTTCAGAAACACTCGGAGATTTTGTTTTATACGATTGTCGGTTAATCAAACAATTTGATACAAATCGTAAAAACCATGCAACAATTCTCACAAGTCTTGTGAGTGATGAATATTGAGAAGAGTGAGAGATCAGTCTCTTCATTACAGGTAAGTACTGTAGTTTTTCATCGCATCTCGGGTAGCTCCAATATGGTTCGTTCTTTCTCACTCTCCGCAAAACAGGAATGCATATTATTTCTACCTTTAAGAAATTGTGGTCCCAGAGTGTTGATTGCATCAAGTCTTTAGGAAATGCTACACGTGATAAGATGTCCGCTGGATTTTTTTCGATGTTTCCAAAAACATCAGTTGCTGTATTTTGGCTATGCGGTTGCCTACAAATATCTTTAATAATCTCGGAGGTGTTATTGTCCATGCAAGTACTATCGCCGAGTCCACCATAATAAAATTTGATCGAATTGTCCCTCAATCTCAACGAAAGGCTTCAAGTTTGCAAAAAGGACTGCCAGTATGTGTGCTCCACACATTTCAAGGTGTTGTAAGCTAATTGTTTTTACAGGTGTTACTTTTGTCTATGAAGTCATGAATTTTCGTTCGAATTGGCCCTTTACAGGTCACTTGGTGCGGTAACTCAATTATCTTTATCTCTGAGAGCTGGTCACTAAATTGTCTTCATTTATTATATATTTCAACAGAACCTGTTTCAACCCAATCTACTCCATTAAGCAATAAATATTGTAGAAGCAATTTTGCTACGATTGTTGACGGGCCAAGAAATGAAACAATGATTTTTATTAATTATAAAGTTGAAAGGCTCACTTGTATCCTTCGCGAACACAATAGAGGATCTACAATCCAATATGAAGCCGAACGTTTTTTGTATTCGATAAAATTGATAAATTGGACAAGGAAATCGAAATTCCCCCACAAACAAAGAAAACTGTCAATCTTTAACGAATTGTACTACTTGTAGTTTGCGCAACACAACAAGTACAAAACGTGCCAATCCCTACCTAGTCGTAATGATCATTGTAAATGTTCGATGCCAGTCGCTGGGTGTCATAGACGAGTACCGTTTGGTAAGTTGCTCGTGCGTAAAATGGCTAAGTATTTTAGGTTAGACCTTTGTCGACATTTATGCGATTTTCTGGATTATTCTATTTCAGGTGTAGTCCCACCGTTCACAATAAAACACTTGGTTTAATATAATTAAACACTTTTATTTATCACACGTAGCCTAGCCATTCAGTACTTATCCAAGCTCACATACAGACTCCTACGCACATTTACGGGCGAGAGGAAATGTCAAGATAGCGCAAAATCGTAAAGTTTGAAAAGAATATTAAACAATTCCATTCATAAAATTGATCTTTTCGTATGAATCTCATACTGACAGTTTAAAATTTGAAATCAGTTTAGATTTTTCTACAACTATTTATTTATCTTACTATGCAGTTTCAACTGTCCAGATCATGAACATACATATATATGTGTATATAGTATTAGACTTAGATTCTGATTTCCCAGGAGTTCGACCACAACACGGTTGTATCCTGTCTGCATTTCCTTTTTATTCAACTCAATTTATAAGCGCGAGGAAGCTCTACATAGTAACATTGATGTTACGTATACTCTTCTTTAAGATTGTATCTATTTGTCTCGGCGTTTTAGGTAACTAGATTACATTCGAATTTGCTTTTAGGATTTTTAATTTATTATAAATTCTAAAGTATATTGAGGTACCTACGTTAGAATTGTTAAATTCATAATTTGAAATGCCACTGAATCATTTAGCGATAGGAATTTTGGCACCACGTTTGGAACGCGGTAAACCGTTTGGTTTCATGCAAATTACCGAGTTTACCAGCGCAATAGTTCTATGCATAATAGTAGGGGTATTGCACTCCATTCCTACTAGCAATCCATTCCTACTAGCTCTGATACTCCACTCTCCCTTCCCCAAACCTTGATGATATTGAATGTGTAGCTGCAAATGTCCAATTCAATAACCAAACAGTAAGTTTTTGTTTTACTACAATCAGAAGTGTTTCACTACAATCGCCGTCAGAAGTTATTTACCAAGACATTCTTCAATATATAACTTCATTTCCAAAAGTCGTAATAATGAGCGATTTTAATGCGCGCCACGTTTTTAGTGATCATCATTCAAATGTCAATTGTGAAATTCTATTCAGGTGCATCACACAGTTTCCCCTCCAACGAATAAGAAACAGAGATCCCACTTTTTTTAGTCACACAAGAATGTCCCTTATTGACCATATTGTGGTCACTGAACAAATCCTACAAAACTTTGACTCTGAATGTTTTGCCGGAATCACTAACTTCTGACCTTCTGACCATTATCCTCCTTTTGTAAAGTCTTTTCTCGACTCAACTCCACCTCTCTCACCTTCACGAATACTAAATCGGGATGTCCAAAATGCTAATTGGCAACATTTTCAACAATAATTAGCACAAAACACTCCATCCAACACCGAAATGGATAGCCCAGCTTAAATAGATTTAGTTGTCAGCACCCTGATAAATGTAATCCAGGAATCAGTTTCTGAAAGCAATCCAATTAAATCTACAAAACTAAATAGTCATCCACTTGGTATGATTCGAGAGAAATAATTTTTGTCACGTAGGGATCTGTCAATCTAAACTGAGTGTAAGAGACTCAATAGTCTAATTAGATGCAAGTAAATTGACTATTGAGTCTCTTCATAGAAACCATCACGTGGTACTAGTGGCGTATACAATAGTAACGAATGACATTCCAAAGTCTGTGTTAGCTCTGGGTCATTTAACAGTATTATGAAATTATATTCCCAACACTCAATCACTTCATAACCAAGTTTCTGAACTCGCGTTGTTTTTGCTTTCGAACCCTCAAATAATGAATCAATTGTATCTGAAGATTCTCTATAAATCGGTTTATCTTTGTTTATGCTATAGCATTGAATACAGCTATGATAGAAATACCCCATAAATTGAAATACTTGATTTGTCTCTTCATAATAACCATTAACTTTTAATCCACTAAGTTCGCTGCATGATTGATTATTATATTTCTCTTATTTTCCTTGTAAATAAGCCATTTAATTGCAGCTCTTGATTGATTATCTCGCCACCGATATCCATGGCTTGGTATAATTCCTATAGTGTCTGGCTTTAAATAATTTCGTCTATATACTTTATTACATGTAGAAGCAATCGTGCGCGCTTCTGTAAATGGCCATACATTACATTTGTCTAAACTTTAAGCAGGCCGCCATTAATATATTTACTCACATTACTAGTATAGTACCCGACAATTTCAGTCTTCATGTTAAATTCATCATTTCTATGTTCTTCGTGCCATTTTAAAACTTTATCTCCGTCTTCATCATTCATACTATCGCAATCATAAAATTGTTTACTTGCAGAACAAAAATATATTTTTCGTTTAGAGTAGTGTTGAATAAATGCCGAAAGTAGCCTTTTTTGAATAAATTAGGAAAATCAAATGCGTTAGATCGTTTGAATGCCCATGGGAAGTAATTTAGTAATTTGGGAAGAGTCAATAAACATACAATTCCAGTAACAAGTGGTTTTATATCTGTTTCTTCCAAGAGATATTGTAATAAAATCGGATGCTCGTAGACTTGACCATTATGTGCAATAACAACTGATTTAAGCAGTTTTCGCATATTCAAAATGTAGTACATGAAGCGTTCAACACATTTATCTGTCAATAGAGTTTGAAGTCTGACTCCGCATTTCAGACAAAGCTTTACATCTTCAGAGATTTTAACGCATTTATCACATCTCTGGGGAAATATGCAAAGATTTAATTTAAGTATTCTTTCATTTTCCCTAATCGATTCTTCTTGTTTGCTCTCCAAGACCTAAAAACAAACAGTGTATTATTTAATTCCGGCTTACCATGATCAATCGGCATAAAATGCAATTGATTCTTGTTGAAATTTTTTACAGATTTTACACAAAATCTCATTACATATTTGTTCTTTACTGGTTTTGTATGGCTTGGAACATTCTTTACATCGATTAATATCGTCACATAACGTTTTACTTTTAAATGACGAACTCGTATGATTTTCAAAGCAGATAAACTATCTAAAATAAATGAAATTCTAAGGAAATTAATGCAATATGAAAATAGTTCTTGTTTGAGGTGATATGTGCATGTTTTATCTTCCTGTGATAGCTTACTGTTTCAGTCATATAAATTTATTGATGAATTTTTGTAAAATAGATTTCATCCTGTTCCTTACGAGTTGTTTCTGTTCGACTGTAAGTGGTTCACTTTATTAACGGACGACAGGAACAAGTACGTGGAATCATATTTAACTGTTTTTAAGAATACATTTCTGAAATGGTCATTTTGTTACTTAATGTTTAGCGGAATATCCGGATCGTAATCCAGATAATCTACATAGTCTATTAGTAATTTTGTGCAATATTAAAAATCATAAAGGCCTTAACCCAGATTATCTAGATATTGTACTAATATATCCATTATCTTAAAGAGTTATAACTGTTTTATACAAACGTTAAGCGAAAGTACCTCGGAGTATGAGTGCCTCATCCTCAAGATACCTCCTTATTTGTAGTTTAAACGCTGTAAAAAATGAAATTAAATTAAAAAATACAAAGTAAAAATATTAGATATTTTCTCTGTTCATATTTGAACACTTATCATCATAAAAAATCTATAATTACAAATGTAGTATTTATTTGCCAATCATAAATTCAACAACCAATTAATTTGATAAATAACATACCTTGTAGAATATAATACAGGAACGCGTGAAATTTTTACATATAGCCTGCAAAGTTTGAACATTTATATATTCCTTCTAAGTATTTTCGATCGCGTAAATAAGTTATGATTCAGTAAGTAAACAGCAAAAACAGTAAGTAAACAGATCAAGTTCTATTTAAATCCCATAAAAAACCATACGTCATTATTCTCGAAGAGAATAGATCTGAATTTTGTTTCCTATTCTGTAGAAACTGAAATGAAATAATAAAAAAAAAACGCGGACGAATCTCGATGGGGTCGCGCCATCCGGCGCCCGAAAAGAAGAATGTTACGATCTCTCGAATTGCGAGAACAATGTTGTATACCTCGTATTCTTAAAAGGAATTATTTCCGTTTTATGGGCCATATATACTTGTATTTCGTGCAATATGCATGCGCCGCGAGCTCTTTGCTCTCAAGATCTACATTTTGACGTGCGTTGTTATAAGATGTAACTAGAACTCCAGATATAGAACATTTACAGGGTTGGTTTTTTCAAAAGTATGAAAAGGTTTTTTCGAAAACTATTCATGTGCTTTCTATAGCACAACATTCCTCTCCACTCTTCACTACCTATATTAGTAGTACAACGTCTCATGTAGAACTAAACCTTTCAAGTAATGTTGCTGCAAAGGTCACGAAGGAGGGCTTCTACAGATTTTATATTTTTTCTTGCAAAAGAAAAACTGTAAATCACCTGTAATACATTTTTTGCAAGCTTGTTATTTTATTGAAACAAATTCACATCCTACAAAAGTAAAAATTGTAATACGCGTGCATGTTAGTAATATTCTGGCACGAAACTCCAACAATTTCAAGCAAGATAAGAGGTAGAGGTAGAGGTCATGTAAGACGTAGAGGAAAGTGGGTACCATGATTTGAACAAACGCTCGTACGTTAGGTTCTAGTTAATCGAATTTTACATACTTGATCTTGTTGAAATCAGCTCTTCTCCACCGAAATTTATAACAACATTTATAAATTCGAACCATTGATGCCTGCTAGATTGCCTTGTTTAATTTTTATAAATGTACATATTTCCCTAAATATTGATTCATCCTTATAACGCTTGCATTGCTTGTCCCTACAGTCAATGCGTGCTCTGCTGAAGGCTCAGCTCTGGAAAGGGATTCCTTCCTCTTCGTTTTGATCAACTATGATAATTGTTGAAAATGCATCGGCGGTCGTGGGTCTTCAAGATGCTTCGACAACTTCCTGTTGATATATGGGCGGCATTGATATATGGGCGATACTTATATGCGCGATGTAACCTAACATCTTGTATAGAAGAAGGGTAAAATGTGTGGAAAAGGAAAGATTCAAAATAAACTAAACCTCAACTATATACTAAATTTATTCATAGTCTTTTTAAATGAGCAAGACAGCAACTAGGCTAATGAAGCGATTAAGCAAAGTTGTTATGCAAACTTATGAATTTAATTTACAATGATTTATTGTACATTTTTATTTTTATCTAATTTTCTTTATTTAGTTTTAATATATTTTCAAAGTATTTTATATTTTTTTCTTTTTGGATAAACCCTTGGGATTAATGATGACTAACTCGTTCTAAACTAGTGTCTGTATGGAAACTAGGTTTGAGTGATACCCTCATTGATTGTTACAAACTACTCAACCCCTTGAAAACTCTTTTTTTAATTTTTTTTTCAAATCAAATCCTCTAAGTGAATTCCCGCAAATACCCTCATATCTACTTTAGGTCCTCTAAGTTAATCAGTAAATTCCTTTTTAATTTCACAAAACCCCTTTTTTTTAGTTTCTAAATTTAAGCCAAAATGATAAGGGTTATCCTCTTTGTCGTCAAAAATTTTAGTTGTATCACTATCTGTACATTATTACACGAAAATAAAAATTCCAATCATTCGCCAAAATGTTTAACAATTTCACTATTTAAAAATAATAGCGCACTATATTAACAATTCCT
>WYDF02288039.1:0-16519 GCA_009867245.2 Adranes taylori
CGATATTTCCTTCGTTCTAGGTTGAACGGTTATACCACCGTGACTCGGTCGCCAGAGCCTCTTTAGTTTTATAGCAGAGTTCACCGGATGACATAGTTATCACTCGCGCAGGCGAGGTTGACGTTTGGGTTGACCATGTCGTGCCATCACCCCTTACACACCCCTTATGATGTCAACATACTTTTGGTGAAATATCTAGCAATAAAACAACAAAAAGTAAAATTCCGCATATTATCTGATCATACCTCGTATATCTTTGGTTAGGCGTTTTCCTACAATGATACATTTAATTTTATTAATATTTAATAATAATATTTTAATCGTATTAAGTTCACCAACTGACTTTATAAAAAATCTTTTATCAACAGTTTCTATATGTGCCAAGAAGATATGTAAAGAAGATATGTAAATTTGATACTTATGTTCAATCTGTTCTACCATTGGATACTAGTTAAAGTCACCTTTTTTATTGTAATTTAATTATAAACTTGTTCTACAGACTTCCTTACCAGACACAAAAAAATAATGTTATTAACAGAACAGGTCCTGATGTGCTCAGATATTTTGCAGATCTCATCCTACCGAAAATGATCATATGATGACGTAATTAATTTCTATCGATTTGAATAAACAGGATCGGCTTTGATTAAGTTTAGTTTATTACTTAGATACCAATAGCATTCAATAAATTTTGTATATGGTTAAATGGTGCTAAAATGCCTAAATTAGTACCAGTTATAGTATATAATAGTATATTTGTATCTAGTGACATTAGTCTCATTGCAATATCTTCAATACAACGCTTCGTTGCCTACCTTTAAAAATGAAGAATATTTTTTCTATATCTCAGAAATCTATCAAGTTAGAACATTCAAACAAATTTCATGGTATTGCTTATTTCAGCCCTTTTTGATTTTAATTACTTTCAAAAATCAAAATTTTAGTTTTAATATACATAATATACATAAATGGGCGGTAGAGAAAAGAGAGAGGGTGGAAAGAGTGCAGGTTAGATGTGTGAAAAGGAGCTGGGATTGAATAGGAATACTAGGAATGAGATAGTAATGCAGGAGATGGAAAATATAAATGCTGGATAAGTGGAGTGAAAAGAATGGAGAAGGTATGAAAGGATGAAGGGGGGAGATTTGTTAAAGAAGCGTACATTGAGGGAATGCAGAATGAGGGAGGAGTAGAATGTGTGAATGAATGGATTAATGGTAGAAAAATGCTGAATAGGAGGATTGGATGGTCGATAGATAGATGGTTTGAGAAGATGACTGGAGGTGGTGATCTGGTGAGTGAAATCATGGAAAGGATGAGGGATGTCGAGGAATAAATGAAAGCAGGTATAATAGTAAGTATATGTGGATTATGGATGAGGAGGGTATGGCTAAGTATTGAGCATCAAGACTATGCATAGGAGAGAATAGAATGACTGCAAGGTTCAGATGTGAGAATGAGGAGGATGGAAATAAGTATTGGATGAAAGTTCAAGAAAGAATGTGTAGAATACGTGCAAAGAAAGAAGAAAAGTGGAATGATTGGATGAATGAGTGTGAGGCGATTGAATGGAGTGAGAAAGAAAAGGAGTTGGGTAAACTGGAGAGGAAGTTTGGGAAAGGAAGGGAAGGGTTTGGGTATAATAAAAAGAATTTTGCTTGAAATTAGTAAACGAAGGTAATAGGGCAAAATAGAAATAAGAAGGAATAGTAGTAGAGGGAAGTGAAAACAAGGAGGTGATAGGTAAGGGAGAATATGGATATAGTAAGGGATGAAAAGAGTGAGTGTTGGGGAATGTGTGAAAGGAGTAAAAAATGGTGTTAGACAAGCAAAGTCTGTTAAAACTGAAAGAAATAAAAGTTGATGTAATATATAACAATAAGAAATCTTCCTTAAGACAGCTTGAATGGCTCAATACACTGAGCCGATTTGAAGCAAAAGCAATTATATTTGAAACCGTTAGAACAGCCTGTATATCTTTTATATCTGCTTATGGACCTCTTGATTCTCTATATACTGATACCTAGCATGAAGCGTCGAAATACAGTTGGTAAATACAGATTCAATGCCTCGCAATAGGTCGATGTTCTCTTTCATCCCCTCCTCTAATTACTGCTGTGTCGCGAATTTTCTAAACTAAATATTTTAATTTTAGGTTTATGAATAATTTTATATTTCTCCTACATAAATAAACTAAACTATTTATCAATTTAACGTCAAAAAAACATACAAATCTGAAGGTTACTAGTCCACCTGACAACTCATCAAAGTTGAAGATTGTTAGAGATTCATAAAATTTAATCCTCCACAATCACGATTGTTTCTACGTAATGATTATATAATCTTCCTGTCCTATTTGCCCTCGCATGTCACATAATGTTTCTTTAATTTCTTGCCAATATGCATTCTGAGTATTTTTTATCATACTGCGGCTTCTCGTTGCTTTCTATGGTATTCAGCTAGATCTTGCTGCTATTTTGTACCTAGCCATTTATAATAAGCCTGCTTCTTATGACTTATACAAGGTTGTAATTTCTGATTCCATCAGGGAGAATTCTGCGTTTAGCTATCATTTTAGAGTTTGTCCTTTAACGTTTCGTAGGTTGCTTGATGGATTTGTGTTTCAATGCTAAATCAATTTGCTCCGGTGTTCCTTTTCTGCTTCAGTGCTGCGATAAGAATAAACCGATATCGTTTTAGAGTATATTTAATTTGAGATTTCAAATAGTTTCATCTGCTTCATCAAAATAGATGTTGTCTTTATCTCTTATGATCTATTGTTCTAGGTGATGTAAGATTTATGCAAATTTCTAAAGAATTGGGCAAAACTTTTTCATAATTGAATAGGATCTGAAACTGAGATATCTTGAAATAAAGGCATCTATATGCTTATTTAAATTGTAGTATATTCTATTTTTCATGACGATTTAGCTGTAAACAAATCTGTTCCCAATGTCCGGATGTAAACGATGGGTCCATATCAACTAAACTTTGCACCTTTGATAAACTATTGGTACGTATGGTGGGGGAGGACGTGAGTGATAGTATGTACACCCTTATTCGTTCAGTATGGAAAAATGAAGACATTCCAGCGGTGATCTGTCCCATGCACAAAAAGAATGACAAGATAATTTGCAATAACTATCGTGGGATTTCCCTTTTGAAAGTTGTATACAGAATCTTTTCGAAGGTACTGGCAAGGATGCTTGAAACATATGCGGAGAAGGAACTAGGCAAATACCAGTGCGGGTTTTGGCGCAACAGGTCAACCGTGGACCACTTGCTGTCATTACGGCTGATTCGGGAGAAGTGCTATGAGCATAATGTCAGCGTGCACCAACTCTACATCGACTACAAAGAGACATATGATATTGTCAGGATCTCCAAGCTGCGCGTGATATTGGAAGAGATGAGAGTGCCAAACAAGCTTATTGGTCTGGTGTGCATAACATTACGTTGCACTAAGGCCAGAGTTAAGATCCAGGGGCAGTTAACACGGAAATTTGATGCACGAAGAGGGCTGCGATAAGGAGATGCATCTTCGACGACCCTCTTCAATTCTGACTGGTCTTCTACATGGTCTTCGCAGATGATGTTGTCTTGGTAGAAGCTCGCGAGGCGGTGAAACATATGAGTGTAAGCGGGAGGCGCTTAGAGCTAAGGATTAACAACGAAAAGACAAAATACAGGGTCAGCACGAGAAAAAAGGAAAGGTTCTGCGCGATGAGTCACTTGTAATGCAAAGAAGAAAGGTACGAGAGAGTCGGAGGATTCAAGTACCTAGGAGGGCTGGTGACTGAGAACAACGAGATCAGTACAGAGATAAATGCACGAATTGCCACAGGGAACAAATGCTTCTATCCTTTTAATAAGCTACTGAAATCCTCAACCCTCTCTAGAAAGTTAGAGTTCACCGTGTACCGAATCAGAATTGGACCAGTGATGCTCTATGGATCTGTAACTTGGACACTTCCTGAACATGACAAGAATCTGCTCCGGATGTGGGAAAGAAAGGTGTTGCACAATATCCTCAGACCGATTTGTAATGATGGCGAGTGGCGCATTTGAACCAACCAAAAAGTATTTCTGCATTACGTTGATATTGACTTGGTTGCTGCGGTGAAGAAGAGACAACTTCGGTACCTAGAGCATGTTATAAGAATGGGGAGAGATAGACTCCCCAAGAAGACTCTCCAGCAACAACTAGAGGGCAGAAGGAAACAAGGCAGGCCAAGAAAGAGGTGGATTGATAACGTCAGAGAGGATGTGCAGGCGCTAGGGATCCGGAGCTGGAGGAGATGCGCTCCAAGTAAGGAATATTGGACGGCTGCTGTTCTGCATCAACTGTAGCGCCAGAAGAGTGAGTGAGTAAACAAAAAATAATAGAGATTGAAGGATCAGAGGAAAGTGTCAAAATATTTGATATCTGGAAAATGTACAACAGAAAAGTGAATAAAAGTCAGGTTCAGGTGTGGAAATATGGAGAGAGGAAATAAATATTAGTTGAAAGAGTGTCATAGGAAATGCAGAATATGTGGAAAGAAAGAATAAACACTGGATGATTGACTAGAGTCTATGAGTTTTTGTAGGAAATGGATGAAAGAAGGGAAGGGGAGAATTGTAAGCTATATCTGAGACCAGAACCAAAACAAACACAAATAATGAGAAGAATAATACAAGAAATATAGAGGGCAAAAAATGAAAAGAAAAGATAGGGAAAAAAATGGACATAATACACTTCTTTCAGCGTTCTTCAACTTTTCGAAGCAAGTCTGAAATTCTGTTTTAGATATGGCATTGAATTGCTTTAGCGATTCTGTCTTGATCTCGTAAATATCGGCAAAACGTCGTCCTTTCATGATCTTTTTCATCTTAATGCTGAACTGTCATAGGGGTTTCAGCAGCAAAAATGCCGCCAAATTTAAATTCTCCGCTCAAAACGTTTGCCGGGTCCGCTAGTATTTGAATAAAGTTAGATGCTAAAATTAAATCCACTTAAATAATATTTAAGTGATTTTATTGTCCAAAAACTTTCCTGAAACCAATTCTGTCGAAAAAATAAATATACATAGCATAGCCGGTTTTATATATGCCAAACAATCTTATCTTCTTTTTTTTTAAATAACATTACATATAGTTTTAGAAATACCAATAATCTACAGCGCGTACCACAATCGTTGTTACACGTTGATAAAAAAATAATAAATATAATGTAGCAGTCATGAAAACACGCGCAATTATTATGCTTAACAAATAAAATAAATTTGTTGCTAAATATATACATAGAGTTTCGCTTATGTGTTTATATATATATATATATATATATATCATACCAACGTTTTTAGTGGCTTAAAATATCAAAAAATCAGCGAAAATAATGTCTAGAAACACGCTATGATAAGTGCGGTTTTTAGAATTCAAGTAAAATTGTTTTTAGTTCATTGGAATGCAAGCAATTGTTTAGTGGAACATAATAGTACTTATAATTAATTATAAAAATATCCACTTGGAAATAATGTAATTGTAAGTATTTTATTATTATAAGCAAGAGATAAATAAACATAATGAAATATTTTATGGACTTCTAATGAAGGATAGGAAGCAATATAAGCTCGAGTTATGCAATTTTTATTGTTTTTATAAAGTTTACTAACAGCAGCAGGTAAAATATTTGTTAAAGATGATTGTAAAACAAAACCTTCTTGCTAATTGCCATATATGATTTTTTACGTCCCAAAAAACACCATAAATGGCAATTACTCATTCATATTATTTATAATAACTTTAAGTAAGAACCGCTACTTTAATAATAGCCTACCGCAGAAATAAACGTTACCATCGAGTAAGTAATAAATAGAGATGGAAAACCCGGCTAGGTACGAAAATAATGCCCTCTCAATTGCTTTGTGAACTATTTTAGAACTGCTTTAAATGATCTTGACCAGTTGCAACCAGCGGCAGATCCACGGGAGTGGGGTTCGAGTCCGGACCACCCACTGCCCCTCCCTTGTAGTACAAAACCTAAAACTGTATGTAATATAACGCAACATAAGATTTGTTTAGGTAATAGGACAAAAATGTGTGAGTGATATATTTACATTGTTTTAGTTAACTCAAAATTTGTATTTTTAAATAGATTGTTTTCACAACCGCATTCTTTAGATAAGATATTTTTGTCGGCTATATTCTACCCTCGTGGTTTCTGAGGGGAATCCCATAATTTGTTTATTTTCATTTATGAACATTTTGATTTGATTTTATTTAATGGTACATATTTTATTTTAGAAATAAAAATTATACAGATTGACATTTTTTGAGCCATATGAAATGAATTCAGTATAATCTCTGAACTGATTCTTCTAATTTTTTTTTATCAGTTGACAATTGGTGTAACATCTATCCGTCGACGCACTTTTTGTAGTGGGATAATTAACATTGTATTTATTACTTACTCAATAAGGTTACATATATATTTTAACTTAATTGTCAACGACGAGATAACTCATACCAGGAAAACTATTTCAGGAGATTAACTGCAAATTATCTTAGTCTCATTTCAAAAAATAATTGTCATTCTGACAGCCATAAGTTAACTCGCACTTTTTACAATGACATTGTTGGTTTTTGTAGCAAACCAAAAATAATTTAGGTGAACAGGATCAACAGAACAGGGCCAACAAGAAATAAAAGATAACTCAGCAAACTAAAAAGTTTGAATGAATTGTGGATGGATGTTTCAATTAATATCCAATGCAGCTGTCTTCGAATTTTGTAAGGAAGAATGTGATAACATTCGATTCGTTTGAGCATGCCCATATTGTAGTTTCCATTAGTGTAGGGAACTCCAATATTAGCTATTGTGATTAGCTTTTCCATCATTCTTACACTCTTATTTTTCCATTTGCAGACTGATGAAAGTATATCTCAGCCAAAAAATTCCCCCCCCCCCTCCCACCTCACTCTTCCCACCTTTTTTCTGTTTTTTGATCAATGACTTCCTTGGAAATCCCCTTCCTGTTACTTCTTTAAATCGACGTGGATCTTAAAGCTTTTCTCAGTGATACAAAAAGTTGTAAATATTGTACATACCCATTATTCAAAAGGTACTCCAGCACATGAAAAACTATGTCGGTATTTGAGTGAACTTGTTCCAATGTTGACGGATTTTGATTTTGGAAAATATTGTCCATAAATCAGATGCTACCTTTGTTTACCTGACTTTGATTTTACTTTGTTTACCTGTTGGTTTTGTTCACTTGAAATTCTTCAAAATATTTATGATAAACTTTACAGTTTTGCTAATTTGTATTTACGCTTTTGGAGGCTCTAGGGGTTCCCTTGGAAAATGTTCAGAGTGTGTTTTACCGAAAACTTCGCTTGGTTCTAATCTGATTGGAAAGTTTCGGCTATAAAACATCCATAACTCATTGGATGCTTGTATGAACTTTGATCAAATGGATATTAGAAAATATTTAACTTTCTTTACCTGATATTGGTTACCTTTGTTTAGCTGACTTTGATTAAACTTTGTTTACCTGTTGACTTTGTTTACCTGAAATTGTTATAGATATTTATGATAAACTTTACAGTTTTGCCAAATTATATTTAGGCTTTTAGATGGACTAGCCGCTCCATTGGAAAATGTTCAGAATGTAGTTTTGCCGAAAACCTCGCTTGGTTCTAATTTGATTGGAAAGGTTCAAAGTTTCGGCTATAAGTCGTCCATAAATGAGATGCTAGTTACAATTTTGGTCAAATGGATAGGTATTTCAAAATATTTAACATAGCTGACTCTGATTTAACTTTGTTTACTTGTTGGTTTTGTTTACCTGAATGTTTTCTAAATATTTATGATAAACTACAGTTTGGCCGAATTGTATGTATCCTTTTGAAGGCTCTAGCCCTTCCATTGGAAAATGTTCAGAGTGTGGTTTTACCGATAACCTCGCTTGGTTCTAATTTGATTGGAAAGTTTTAATCAGACATAAATTATCCAAAATCTGATGCTAGTTTCAATATTGATCAAATGGTAATTGGAAAATATTTAACTTTGTTTGCCTGACAATAATTGAACTTCATTTACCTGACAATGATAGAACTTCGTTTACCTGTCGGGTTTATTTATCTGAAATTCTTATAAATATTTATGATAAACTTTACTATTTTACCGAATTGTATTTATGCTTTTGGAGGCTCTAGCTGTTCCATTGGAAAATGGTCAGAGTGTGATTTTACCGATAACTTCGCTTGGTTTTAATTTGATTGGGAAGTTTGAGATATGAATTACCCAAAACCTGATGCTAGTTTCAGTTTTGGTCAAATGGTAATTAGAAAATATTTAACTCTCTTTACCTGACATTGGTTACTTTTGTTTAGCTGACTTTGATTGAACTTTGTTTACCTGTTGACTTTGTTTAACTGAAATTTTTATAAATATTTATGATAAACTTTACAGTTTTGCCAAATTGTATTTACGCTTTTGAAGAGACTAGCCGCTCTATTGGAAAATGTTCAGAATGGAGTTTTACGGAAAACCTCGCTTGGTTCTTATTTGATTGGAAAGGTTCAAAGTTTCGGCTATAATTCGTCCATAAATCGGATGCTAGTTACAATTTTGGTCAAATGAATATTTCAAAATATTCACTTAGCTGACTTTGATTTAACTTTGTTTACCGGTGGGTTTTGTTTGCCTGAATGTTTTCTAAATATTTATGATAAAGTTTACAGTTTTTTCGAATTGTATTTATGCTTTCGGAGGCCCTAGCTGTTCATTGGAAAATGTTCAGAATGTGGTTTTACCGATAACCTCGCTTGGTTCTAATTTAATTGTGCAGTTTTAAAGTTTCAGATATAAATTTCCCAAAATCTGATGCTACTTTCAGTTTTGGTCAAATGGTAATTGTAAACAATTTAACTTTGTTTACCTGACAATGATTGAACTTCGTTTACCTGTCGTGTTTGTTTATCTGAAATTCTTATAAATATTTCTGATAAACTTTACTGTTTTGCCGAATTGTATTTAATGCTTATGGAGGCTCTAGCCGTTCCATTGTAGAATGTTCAAAGTATGGGTTTACCGATAACATCGCTTGGTTCTAATTTGACTGGGAAGTTTTAAAGTTTCAAATATAAATTGCCCAAAATCTGCTGCTACTTTCAGTTTTGGTCAAATGGTAATCGAAAAATATTTAACTTTGTTTACCTGATAATGATCGAACTTCGTTAACCTAACAATGATTGGACTTCGTTTACCTGTCGGGTTTGTTTATCTGAAATTCTTATAAATATTTATGATAAACTTTACAGTTTTGCCGAATTGTATTTATGCTTTGGGAGGCTCTAGGTGTTCCATTGGAAAATGTTCAGAGTGTGGTTTTGCTGAGAACCTCGCTTGGTTCTAACTTGATTGAAAAGTTTCAGATTTTCGGCTATAAGTCGTCCATAAATCGGATCCTACTTTCGACTTTAGTCAAATAGATATTAGAAAATAGTAAGCTTTTTATACCTGACTTTGTTTACCTAACTTATATTTAACTTTGTTTACTTGTTGGCTTTGTTTACCTGAAATTCTTCAAAATATTTATGATAAACTTTACAGCTTTGCTAATGTGGAATTACGATTTTGGATGCTCTAGACGTGATGGAAATTGTTCAAAGTGTAGTTCTGCCGAAAACCTCACTTGTTTCACTGTATTCTGTTTTTTGTTTTAAATGTATCATAGGCGCCTCATCCAACGAACATTCTTCATCCAACGAGCATTCGAGTTATTCTTCATCCAACGAGCAGCGTAAAATCATCTACTTATACAAAATCATTTCATCCATGTCATCTGTGAGTTGTATCAAAGCGGAACGTATTTTAAATAGGCTCTCAATGAAAAACAACGCAGGGTTCGAATTACAACAAATATCTTATCTGCAAGAAAAATTTCATCATGGGTCTTTGGATGTCAATCTACGACGTTGAGGCCCTATTTAGTTTTTTATTTGACATTTTGAAATTTCTTATCGTGGATACAAATTCTTCGGAGTAAATCTAAAAGTAAATCTATCAACATCTGTATGCTAAAATTTGTAGAATACAAATTCGTATAAAAACTTCTAGCTTTTCTAGAAATTATATCGAAAACGTTGAAACTATGTACCCCTAATGAATGTATTTTACTAAAATTGCTTTATGTAATTTTATATAGAAGAAACAAAAAGAGAGATAAAGGGCAATGTGCAAAGAAGGTATAGGGAAAGTATAGGGGACAAGGAAAATAGACTTGGAAAGTACTTTGTCTGACGAAAAAAGGAGAATAATTATGGGGCAATTTGATGTTGCTAAAAAGGGGTGGAAAGATGAAATAATAAAAAGAAAGGTAATAATAAGTAGTGAAGGAGAACTATGGAAATATTCAAAGACGGAGGGAGTAACTGGAGTGAAAATATTTTCTCCTGAGATAACGTTGGTTAAATGGGAAAGGAAGTGCATGTTTTAGTTCGAAAAAAGAGATGGTATAGATGGAGACGAGATAAAAAGAAACGTGGAGGAAATGAAAAAAAGAAGTAGATAACATCAAATTCGGAAGTGAAATAAGTCCTAATGGCGTACTGGTAAAGGTGTGAAAGGATCTGGAAGATAAAGGAGCAACTGCGTTGGGAAAGAATAAAAACGATGTGTGGTCTGAAAGACTGAATGTGCCAAATGAGTGGAAACAAGGGGAAGTGGTGCCAGTATAAAAAAGAGAACGGTTTCATGATGTTGAAAGCTATAAGGGAGTGACTAATGAATGTAATTTATAGATTGTATGCTAGAATAGTGAACAGGAAATTATAGAATGAGTTAATATGATATAAGAAACTCAAACAGAATTTGTTCGGAGAAAAGCAGTGCTTTACATAGTGACAACATAGTACTAATCAATTACATAGTGCAAAAAGAATTGGGTTTAGGGAGAAAACTCTATTTGTTATGTTTTGACTTGAAATCTGCTTTTGATAAGATTTTTGGGAGGAAATAATGGGATAGAATGGAGAGTTATCAAAGGGATTTAGAAGGGCGAATAAAAATATGTAAAATGGAGCTATAGCAGGATGAAAGTAGAGGAAGAAGAAGGAGGATGGTTTAAGTCAAGAAGTGGGGTACGACAAGCGTGTCCTCTAAGCACCAGTCTTTTTAATGTATACCTATCTTAGGAGAAGTAATGAGAAAGGGGCAATCTGGAGGTATATTTATAAATAAAAGGAAATTTTGGATACTGGGATACGCCGACGATATTGTGTGCATGAGCGAGATAAGTAGAGAGTTATATTTGAAAGAGAGGACTTGAAGTGAATGTAAAGAAAACAAAAATATTAGTATCTAAAAAAGGTGGAAAAGAAACCAAAAAAAATATGTTTTTTGATGCATGGAGAGAGAATAGAGTGTGTAAAAGCGTACAAATATTTGGGATATATGCTAAACTACAACGAATCAGGCAAACATGAGCAAGAGAAATATATAGAGAGGATGCAAACAGGGTGAAAATGATAACTAGAACAGACTGGTTGAAATTGTATTGCAAAAGCTAAATGGATATAAGTGTGGCGTGCATAGGTTCAAAAAGTTGGTGAGATATGAAATGAAAGTGATTATGAAGGACAATGATAGTGTGGTTAAAAGGGTGTACTTAGATGCAATGACGGATATGATTGAAAAGGGAAGCATGAGTGTGTATAACAGGGAGAGAGGAAAGATTTTTGAAAGAGTTGGATAGTCTATGGATGAATAGTATCGTAAAAAGGGACTAAAATTATAATATAAATGAAGTTATAGAACGGATGAAGGATGTAGACAAGCAAGAGTGTTATGTAAGATTACGGGAAACAAGATACAACGATAGGTATAAATATTTAATGGTTGAGCGTAGAATACCAGAGTATTTGTTGATGGATGGAAGTATGAAGGAAATAAGGATGGTTGCGAGATTTAAGTGTGGAAACAAGGAAAGAGGGAACCGGTATTGGATGTGGGAGGATGAAAGAAAATGTGGACAAAAAAGAAAACGGGAGCACTGGGTAAATGAATGTGAGGGTTTGG
Organism: Adranes taylori; assembly: GCA_009867245.2. NCBI lineage: Eukaryota > Metazoa > Arthropoda > Insecta > Coleoptera > Staphylinidae > Adranes > Adranes taylori. The sequence goes on from WYDF02288039.1 coordinate 12,065, forward strand.
AATGGGACAAGGAAAAAATATATTTGGCTAATAATTGAGTTGTGTGGGACCATGCGGAAGAAGATTAGGAATAATGAAAAAGATAGTGATGGGTATAAGCAAGGGGTCATTAGAGATAAAATTGCGCCGCGAGAGCTTTTAGGAGGTAGATTTACTTGTGGGGAAGTCCTGCGCTCTATTTACTCTCTCTCTCTATCTATCTCTCTAGAAAGTAGAATGATTATTGTTTAAGTTTTTGGAAATATTGTATTGTGTTTTATTGAATTATTGTATTGTATTGTGCCAATAAAGGTTATACTACTACTTCTACTACTACTACTACTACTAAAATTGCTTTGCTAAGGTGGACCCTAAGCTGTTTTAAATTGTGCTGATGCGTTTGTTGTTTTATCTGCTTCAAGTGCGGAGAAGTGTATGCCAGTCTCTTACTCGTCAAATAAAAAAATTAAGTTTGAAATTGGGATATTAGCTTTATTTCTGAATACGGGGGCTCCAAATCACTTGGGGCTCCAAATGAACTAATCAAACTCAAATTATTTTAGAATCTATTAAGCTAAAACAATATTTAAATTGATATTCATTTCAAATTTTAGCAAATTTAGATCAAGTCCTAGATCCGAAGCTCACTTTAAACGATTACCAAATAACCGAACTCTATTTAGTCGCTAAATCATCACGTATTAGTCAAACGTTTTCCACGAACGATATTATGGCACTCAAGAAAGAAGAAGAAAAAAAGCAACTGCATACAAAGACTGGAGGCGGAGTTTTCAACCTCATTTTTAAACGTGGAAAAGCTGTAAGTACAAGCAAAACATTTTAAAATTTTTCAATATCCCATTCATTTTAGTGATCCGTCTATAATTGTTCACATCTGTTTTGTCACCTCTCTTAAATATAGGAATTATCTCTCCATCAATCATTTCATCGGGAATCCTTGCCTTTCAAAATTTCATTGAAGCGTCTTATTAACGCCTCCTTATTTAAACAAGTAGATTCAGCGAAAATGCAGGGAAGCTAAAGAACAGTGGCTAACAAACCAATGTAAAGATATAGAAGAACTTCAAGAAATGCACGACCTGTTCAACGTACACAAAAAGATCAGAGAAATTACAGAACGGTATCATAATGACAGGGCGGAATATTGAAAAGAACCAACATCCAGATATTGATTGGTATCGAGGAAAAGATGAAGAGATAGAGAGACTATGTGGAGGTACTCTATAGTGACGATCGACTAGGTCAAAGTCCGCAAGCGGAAGAGATCAATGAGATCAGTCCTTACATCACGAAGGAGGAGGTTGTGAGAGTAATTAAATTACAAAAGAAGGGCAAAGCCACTGGTCCAGATGATATTCATGCGGAGACCCTTAAGCTAATTGCAAATTTCTCCTTATAGCCAGCCCTATTTCATTTACACATTTCATCTTCTCCTATTCTAAACTTTTGTTAAATTTAATTTAAAAAAAAATTAAATGTACGCCACTGCTAGTATTGAATGTAAACTAAACGTGACAAAATAAGTATCAAAAGCGTTCCAGACAGACGGACAGACAGACAGACAGACAAAATTTTCGTTTATATATAAGTATTGGACTTTGGAAATCAGTTCATTTCGAACTCTTTCCATTTCTTTTTCGGTATTGCGGGAAATGGTTGCAGAATGCGGCAAAAGATTTTTGGCGTCCTAATTGCCAACAGATACTCCAGTTTGCAATAAAGTTTGTGCAAAATTTATAAAACCGCTAATAAAGTCTTAAGTCTTTTAAAAACAATGCAACACATGCCTCCGTTACATTCTTTCTTTATTTTAATATTTTTGAATCTCCTTTTCCTTCGTTTGGAAATTTGTGTCAATTTTAGTTTGTCCGGTAAGTATTTTGCAAACCTGGCGTTTTAACTAGAAAAAGTTTAAGAATTACTAATTTTGCTTAAATATATTGCATCTCGATATTTTACATATCAAACACGTTAGAGAAATAACAAAATAACATTAAAAATATAGAAGTAATATCAAAAACGGGAAGAAAGACGAAGCTACAAATCTTAATTGACCCTCCGCCGCCCCTTCCGTGATATGTCACCTGTATCTAGCTATAATTCATGATGACATAAAAATAAACACTTTGAAATATAAAGGCTCTATTTTACCCAAAATCGTTCTTCGTCCCAATTTTCTTAGCATTCATAACTGGATTTATTTTACTTTAGCTGGCTCTACAGACCATTAAGACCCTTGCCCGCAACTACAACTTGATTTCTCCAGTCGTTTCTTGACATTGCCTTCCTCCTCCAATTGCGGACGTTTAAATTCTGCAGATCTTTACTTACATCGTCCATCCACGTTGTCGCCCTACGGATCTGCTGCCTTCTGGTCGGTTTTTTAGGACTTTTTTTGGCACTCTGGATCCATCCATCCGCTCGACATGCCCCAACCACCTAAGTCTGCTGGCCTTTATGTCGTTGCCAAGACAATGGATGGCTTCTGGTACAATGCTCCCTACTGCTCCGAAGATTTTCCTAAGGACTTTCCGTTCCCACACTCTCAATGTGTTCTCATTCCTCTTCATAAGCGTCCACGCTTCCAAGCCATCCGTGACGACTGGTTTAATGATAGTTGCATACACTTTTAGTTTTAATTCTTTAGAGACGATGGATGATTTCAGTACATTAAAATAGGCGTAGTAATATCTATTTTCTGCCATCATTCTAGCTTTGATTTCAGTGGTGATATCATTATCTTCAGTTATCACACTTCCCAGGTAATCAAATTTATCGACTCTCTCAAACCCTTCAAACTCGTTCACGTTTCTCCACTGATTAGCGTTTCTACTGTTTATCATGTATTTGTTCTTCTCTCTGCTTATTTCTAGACCCATGGGTTTTCCTTCCCTCTGAAGTATTTGAAGGTTCACCTTTAGTGATTCCGTCCTCCTAATCACTAAATCAATGTCGTCTGCAAAGGATAACTGTTGACATGTTCTTTGGTATATAAACCCTCCTGGGTTAACGGGTAGTTTCCTCATGACCGCTTCAAGTGCTAGATTAAAAAGTGAAGTCAACAGTGAGTCTAATTGTTTCAAGCCTCCTGTAACTTCAAAACTACATGTCAGCTCGCCTTTGACCCTTACTTTGCCGCATGTTTCCATAAGCGGAATTTTTATTAGCTTGATCAATTTGGTCTAGCTTGATCTATAAACAATTGATGAAGTGTTATATTGCGTTCATAATACTTTTCCAACACCATCCTTAGAATGAATATTTGATCGATGGTCGAGCGGTTGGAACGAAAACCACACTGATATTCTCCCAATGAGTTCTCCACATGGGGTTTCAATCTTAATGCTAGCACTTTTGCCACTATTTTATAGCCAGCGTTAAGCAGTGATATTCCGCGATAGTTGTTACAGTTTAGTCGATCCCCTTTCTTATGGAGTGGTATTATTATGGCGCAGAACTGGATTGATATTTAAAATTAAACGAAAGCAATTTGTCAGCTCTGCCTAAAAACAATGCTTTTTAACACAAAGATACAGAAATAAGCAACAATTCATTGTATTCATTCTCCATGCTCCATGTTGTAAAACTTCTCTAGTATTGTAATTTCATAAAAAAAATATTATTTTTATCTAACCCCAAATGAGCCCGTTGTTCCTAAATACTAGCTTGCTAATATGAGGCCCAAGCCCGGCCCGAACCCGAATAAAATTGAGCTTACCCGTTTTGGCCGAGTCTAGGTCCGACGGTGTAAGCCCGGCCCTTCCAGGCATCAAACTAAATGGTAAACTGTTCACTAATCTGTGTAATGCAGATTATAGCCAGCAGCTTCCCAGAGCGAACAGTGTAAAGACTTCTCTCATATGATGAACAATATTAACATATTAATTAATTTTGATTATAATTTAGCAAGGATTTTTAATTGAAAATACCATGAAATGATTTAAAAATAAATGAACACATAGTTTATAATAATTGTAGAAATATAACAAATATATTTTTATTAACCAAAATAATCTAAACAATATGTTATTTATTATTAGCGGCAATTAGTAATCAAGTCTATCTTTATTACATATATTATTATTGGCATGAATTTAGCAGTGCATGAAATATAATGTAGAATTTATATGTGCTGCATGCAAACGGAATTATGCAAATTAGTCTATAGATATATGTCAATTCATTATCAATTTATTAATCATTTGAAACAAATTTTGCAGATATCTTTTTAGTCTTCAATTTTTATAACTTGTACTGCACACTGGGGTCATAGTGACCCCAAGATCAAAGTTTACAAATTTCTAGAAGTAATAAGATTTTATATCATCATCATCAGTAGTGCTACAGCCCTACAGGGCCTCGACTTTCTCCAGCCTCATCCGCCATCCTTTCCGGTCTCTGGCAAGGACCTTCCAGTCAGCTGCACCAATTTTTCTGGCATCCTCGGAAACGCCG
>WYDF02288061.1:0-16518 GCA_009867245.2 Adranes taylori
AGAAAAGAAATACATTATATATATATATATATATATATATATATATATATATATATGTATATTTATTTCAGTTGAATATATTTTCTCATGCTTTTTTCAATCATGCAATAAAATATTTTTTATAACTATGATAATGGATATGTAATTTATGTGCATTATATTTATGACAACATGAATTATATTAAAACTTGAGTTTATAAAAAAAATTAAATTGTAACTTGCACAAGTCAGTTGTTGGTTCATCTTTGTTGGTTCTCTATATAAGAAGTTAGCAAAAGTTAGAATGACACTCAATTGTACTAGTGAGTATATAAATTCTACTCAAACTAATGTTTTTCATTGAGTAGCGTCTATTGATAACACTATAAATCTTACAAGCTATGCATTTTGTATTTTGACTGTGAAGCAGCAGGAGTTGGGTAATTTTATCTTTTTTTTGCAGAAGTTGAATTGTATATATTTTAATTTTCACTGTCTTAAATATTACGGTTAGAGGTCTAAACAAACTATACAACAGAATTTGTATGAAAATATTACCTCTTAAGATATGTTTTTTTTAATTTTATACTTGGCAGCGTCGCATTAACTTAAAGACATTACAATGGACAGATTGCTTTAAGTGGCCCTTACACGATCAATATTATAGACAAAATCAGTATTGTCAATACAGTCGTTTACTCCTTGAGGGTACCACCGTCAATATTGCCATATCCTACACGGTCAATATTATTGTCAATAATTGTATCAATAAATGTGCTCAGTACGTTTGTTTCCACAATTTGGACAAGCTCAGAAAACTGTCTCTGCTTGGCATCTAAAGTGAGCAGTTTTTCTCCCCAATAATCTTTTGCGATTGTCGGTATGTTGCTGTCAGCAGTTTTCCAAACATGAACGTGCCTTTTGTAGCACCTCATTTTGTTTAGCAGTCGGACCTTGCGTTCTAGTATTTTTATTTTGTGGAGTTTGGATGCTGTTGGGGGATGATCGAAGATACAGATGAATTGCATACTAGCTGAAGGCGCTCCTTAATAAGGCAACTCTCTCTTTTATCCTCTTCCTGGATCGGTATCTGAAAGCAAGAGGTTGAATTTAATAATACAATGAGTGTAAAACTGGCAGACGTTTTCAAACCTGTTCTTTATTTCCACCGAACTAACTTTACACCTACATCTAATGTAATAATGAACTATTTAACGTATTATGTTTTTATTTTTCAGTTTCCCATAAGTGCAACAGACTGGATTGACATTGCTCATGAATTCGAGATTCGACACCAATTTTGGAATACTGTGGGCTCTCTGGATCGGAAACACGTACCTATAATCAAACCATATAACTCGGGATCTTTGTATTACGATTACAAGGGGTTTTCAGAATCGTGTTGTTGGCTTTGGTTTATGCAAAAAAAGAATTTATAATGGTAGACGTTGGAATGAACGGCCGAATATCTGATGGAGGAGTGATGTTCTACTCGAAATTTGACGTAAATTCTATTTTTTTCCAGGAAAACCAATTGAATTTAACCGCAACTAGACCCCTGCCAAATGCAACGGATGGTTTGTTATATGTATTTTTAGCAGGCGAGGCATTTGCACTACATACCAATTTCTTGAAACCCTAAACTCAGAGATTACTTAATAATGAACAACAGGTATTTAACGAGAGATTGTCACGAGCTCGGGTGGTGGTTGACAATGCATTTGGCATCTTCAATCAAATGCATTTGAGTTTCACGGTTCGGTGTGTTCTCAAGTCTTATCAACCTGCAGCCTCGTAAAGCGACAATTATTACCACAGCGTGCTGCTACCTGCACAATTTTTTAGCAAAGGAATATGAACAATATTTTATCTCAGCAGGTCTAGGTTATGATGAGAAAAATTTGTTATCCTTGCAAAGCACTTCACGCAGATCAGTTCCTCGAGTGCCAAGACATTACGTGACAAATTTTGTCATTACTATAACAATAAAGGAAGATTTTAACTATTAATGTATTTTGCAATGTTTATTTTTCAACATTGTTTATGCTGCCTATTGCACTTTTAATACAGTTTTGTTTGAGTTTTAATGGTTGACTTTTTATTACACCTTTTCTAAAATTACAGTGTACCTAAATGTACACCTGATGTCACAATCCAATAACATAAGTGGTACAATATTTACTGTAGAAAGAAAAGAAGTGAGGCTTACTTCAACTCGCCGTGCAGATGTCTGTCAATTGTGTTGAATTAACAATTTTCCAAACCAAATTTAGATTTTCCAAGGAAGGTAAAAGGAAAAACTAGCAATTTTTTCAACCAAATTAGCATTTTTTAAAATCAACATAGCAGTTTTTTCAACCAATTTAATTTTTCTTAATTTGTCTTGGGAAATTCTTAATTAGACTTGGAAATCCTAGATATCAAGATATAAAAGAACACCTTAGGTGTACTTATACAGAAGAAGATAAGTAAATTAAAACGGAAACACGACTCACCGGTTCCTCTGCTTCTGCTTCACTTGGCTGCTGCTCAACTGGCTTTTCAAATCTTTCAAGAAATTACAGAGCATAGAGTGTCCATGCAGTAGGTCTGTACACCTCATTTGTGATCTTTCCAGACCTCTTTCATGTGGCAATCTTCTTTAGTTCTTACCTGAAATTGGTTCGTAAGCTTTTTTATTTCTTCTTTACATCTTCTCTTTTGCCCCCCGGCTTTATACTCACTAAAAAGGGGAATAGGTGGTCTAGCGCAGCAATACTAGCTGTTTTATTACTGTATTCACGGTTTGCACAATTCCACAGTACTGAAAACAATTCAAATTGTTCAAAACGGTTCGAAGGGCTTCGTCTTCCGGGCGTTCAGTCCCCTCGTCACATATATTATTTCTTCCACCTGACTCGATTACCGCTTCAAAGTCTTCAGACATCGCCTTGAGATCACTCGTATAATCCATAATATTCTGCACATAGATCACTTGCGTTCCGTACGAAAGCGTGGCAACAACTGAGTATTGACAATATTATTGGCGTCCGCCCCTAGACGCTCAATAATATTGACAATACCCCCTCCACTTTTAAATATTGACGCCCCGATATCAGAAAATCTGGATTTCATCAATATCGCTTCAATATTGACCGTCAGTCCTTTTTTTTTCTTCTATATGCCTATATGCACCTATATGCTCTATTTTGTATTTCATGCATTCTCTCTCTATTTTGTTTTTACACCTATTGTGTGAAAGGAACGTAAAACAAAATTCTACTTAAATTTTAAGGCAATCTCTTTCCTGTTATTTATTATCACTATTCTATATGTAGACGACTAATCAATTTTACGTTCACCGTATCTTAATAGTTTATTTGTTTACAAAAATAAATAGATTTTTGTCCAAGCATAAACGTTGAGTAGAAATACTCTTTTTATAAAAAGCAAGAAAGGCTTTTTATAAAATGCAGGAATTAAGTGTTCTCTTCGACCTTTTAATGAGTAGATCTTCGACCATCTAAATGAGTGATTCCGGGTAGATGTAGGTATAACAAATTAATTTAAAAAAAATATTATTAAATGTAAAATTTTAAGAATAATAGAAATTTTTTATTTGGGTTTTAACACCAAAGTTTTAGGCTTACTTTCGTAGCAGAAAATAATGTTAAAACTTGAGAAATTAATTACTTTACACTAGTATACCTTATAAATCGCATATCCATTAATTCAACACCGGCAAAATCCCCCGGTCCCCAGAATTCGCCAATCCATGAATCCCTTGCTTCTATTATTTAGCTGTGCGACGGACAGCTTTGCTGTTGGTTTGACTCACTTTACGGGTAATTTTTAACAGGGAATTCGCTAAGAAACTTTGTATTCGACTACCAATAAATGCGCGTATCAGTGAATTTGCTCGGTCCTCATATTTGCCTATGGCGCGGACAGCTCAGCTTCGCACGCCATGCTGCCTTAAACTTTTGAATTCGCCTACGCACGAATTTGCCAACTCTTGAATTCCCCGGTCCGCGTATTTGTCTACGGCTCCACTCTCTGTTATGCTCCGGCCTGTGGCCGTTCTTGACTTACTTTCCGGGCAATTTCTAACAGGGCAATCTGGCGTGCGAATCAAGATGTATACGGGTAAGAATTTTTGAATTCGCCTACCCATGAAACTCCCGGTCTCAGTATATGCATACAACGCGGACAGCCCAGCTACTCACGCCCGACTGCATTTAACTTTTGAATTCGCCTATGTACGAACTCGCCAACTCATTAATTCCCCGGTTCCCATATTTGTCTACGGCTCCGCTGTCCGCTTTACACTCATTTTTCGTATACTTTCTAACAGAGAAGTCACCAATAAACTTTGCAATTCGCCTATACATGAATTGATCTACTCATGAATTTCCCCGTTCCAGAATTTGAATATGGCGTGGCTTTGTGGTGGCCTTTGGATTCTGTTACCTTACTTTTCGGGTAATTTCTAATAAGATAATTGCCAAGAACTTTTCAATTTGACTACTCATGAATTCGTCTACCCTTAAATCTGCCGGTCTCAGTATTAGCGTACGTATTTCGTGGAATTTTTAACAGGGCAGTCTGCCTTGGGCTCTTAAAAAACGTATATTTCGTATTATTAGTATAAACTATAAAGAAAAACAAAACAAAATATAGTATTTTATTAGTATACATTAAAAGACTTAAACGATTTCTATTAGGAAAGTACGTGTGTTCCCCTGCGCTGAAAAACCTACTAAACGTACAATAATTTCTTATATAAGTCACTGACTTACTTGTGTCAGTTTTAAATGCCATAAAATCTGATATTCCAAACGATTTCAGTAATCCGGTAGAAAATATTTATTTGAATCACTCCTTGTATACCAAGATACGATATCTTATAATATGCTAATGATATTAGTAGCAAATCAACTAAGCTGCGTGTGGTTTATTTGATTCGAGTAGTTGATTATTTAATCTACCTGTTCGAAGTCATTTAAGGTTTGATTGTTATTAATTAGAAATAATTAATAATTAGTTCTATTTTATATTAGTAATTCATGGACTCCCGCTAATTTACTTTTTAATATTGATACCGCAACTAGAATTTATATGATTTCATTCTTTTATAATGTTTCTTATCTCAGCGATTTATTTATATCTTTCAGATTGATTGAAGAAGGTTTTCTAGTTTAATTATTTAAAACAGTAAACATTTTTTAACCAATTTCATTTTTTTTTAAATATTTGATTTAAGCCTGTTTACTTCATTTTGGAAACAAAAAAAAATTAATGACAATCGACTGTTACAACTGGGAACGCTATGACTGAAATGGCAGATACTGTCACAGATGGGATTACAGTAAGTTTGACAAAGAAAATTGTTTTTTGACATAATTTACAAAGGGTAGGAAAGGGTTGAAAACTGGACGGCTGGTTCCAGTATTATGTGAGATTTAAAATACTACAAATATAAGTGCCAGGGGTTCTACGATTTCGCCAATCCTATATAATACATACGTGGATGACATGCCTAAGCTGGAGAAGCCAAACAATGCTAATCTGCTTTAATTTGCTGACGACACCGCTATTGTGACAGCGCAAGGAAAACAATGAATAAATGCTTGCAGGCAAGAAGTTACTACTTCAGGAAACGGAAAATTAAAATAAATGAATCGAAAACAAAAATAATTGAATTTCCAAAAGGACAGAAAAGCAGTGCTCAAATTCGGTTAAATAATGAAATAATGATACAATCAAAGTATAAACTACTTATCTGGGTTTTACACTGCACCACAAGAGATATCATCGGAAACATATCAAAAGAAGAAAAGATGTTGCTTGTAGAAATGCCCAGAAGTTACAATATGTATTAAAAGAAAATTTCAAGCTGACTATGCGAAGCAGAATTAGAATTTTGAATTTCATACGGCGCTTATCCAGTGCCGTATGTGTGGTTCTGAAATCTGGGCAAATGAACTGGATAAGTACGAAGAAATTATCCCTACAGCCCATAATAAATTTCTACAAAAGTCTGTTGATCCACTGTATTTTACAAGAAATGCAGAACTTAGGGATGAACTAAAAGCTAAGGATTTGGTCTAAGCAGGTAAGCAAAACAGAAGAGCAAAGCAAAACATGGTCTAAGTAGTTAAGCATAGTTCGACAGCTCTATGAGCATCCCGGCTTCAACGTCGTAAATTTAGCTGATGGTATGTATTAACATATTAAAGTTTGTCAATCAATCAAGACTATTCAAAATGCGAAACTGGAATCACATCCGGAAAATTCCATTAACTTTCCGGATCGAAGAAGATCCCATTTGAACAAGTGTGTAGCTTTTAAATGCTTTATTCACCTTGTTGGCTCGATCATAGCAGTTGAATTTGGTTTTACCGTACCTAGTAATACTAAATAGTGGTAATAGTGGAGTAACCTATTTAGGACAGCGGGTCCGTAGACAAGAGAAACACAGCTTAAAATCAAAATCAGAAATCTCTATTTTATTGGAAATAATGTTTTGAAGCCTCTCTATCATATTAGGGATTCTTATCCTTCTTTCATTAAAATATTAAAATAGGTCTATGTTGGAATCCAGCACATAAGGGTATCTTAGGCAATGAAGGAGCAGATTATTTAGCAAAAAGAGCCCATGAGAATTATATTCAAAATTTGCTGGTTCACCACTCATCTTTTTATAACACAATAAAGGATAAGATCCTAGAAAAATAGCAGGGGTCGTGGAAGTCTTCCTTGGAGAAGGAAAGGAGGTTCCATGACATCTGTCCGAAAATAAGCAAAAACCCTTAGTTCATAAAATATGATATTAGTGATAAAGGTACGGTTTCTATATTATGTAGACTCAGGTTGGGGCATGCCCTGTATCCTGAACATAAATTCAGAGTAAAAAGATAGCAGATAGTCCTTCAGTCTACTGTCTACCAGTCTACTGTCTACTGTCTACCAGCGGATAGTCTACCATTTTTCCTTTGTGCTTTCTCTTTCTATTTAAACATATTACGATGTGTTCTCCTGTGTATCCTGGGTTAGCACTAACTAGTTCCTCTGTTCTCTAACCTCTCTATCATATTAGGGATTCTTATCCTTCTTTCATAAAAAAAAGTATTATAAAGAAAAAGCATGTGTATTGTGATTGATCGGTCAAGGCAAAAGCGATGATAATCGGTAAGTAGGCGATGATAATCGGATAAAAGTAGATAGGTGATAATCACACCTTACCAAATATATCAGTTCAATAAATGCATGCTAATATTTTATGCTAGTTTGTACATACCTTATTTTGATTATTGCACATGACATTTAATAACCTTTCAGCATTATATGTTCAAAGTGTGTCAATTTGCAATATTCTTTGTTTCTTTGTTTCTTATTTATAACATCGGTCTATTTCAGTCCTTAGGACCAAGTACCGACGCAATCAACCATAACTTTTACTCCATAGGTTGGAGCGATAGAAAAATGAAGACCTTTTGCCTTGACCGATTAATCACAATACACATGCTTTTTTATGAAAGAAGGATAAGAATACCTAATATGATAGAGAGGTTAGATAACAGAGGAACTAGTTAGTGCTAACCCAGGATACACAGGAGAACACATCGTAATATGTTTAAATAAAAAGAAAAAGCACAAAGGAAAAATGGTAGACTGATTTCAAAATCACAGTTTCATTTTGCATTTCCTAAGGAAGCTCATAATGGAGCGACAGATGTATTGGTTAGAACTGATTAATATCTGATTTATAGAAAAAGGGGAGGGAACTTTTTCTCTATGTAACTCGGCTTCAAAACATGTACTTTCAACTTTAAATCGCGGACAGCCAAAGAACAAGTGCTCCAGCGAGCCAATGCTGTCGCACTCGCAATAAGGACTATCCGCTATCTTTTTACTCTGAATTTATGTTCAGGATACAGGGCATGCCCCAACCTGAGTCTACATAATATAGAAACCGTACCTTTATCACTAATATCATATTTTATGAACTAAGGGTTTTTGCTTATTTTCGGACAGATGTCATGGAACCTCCTTTCCTTCTCCAAGGAAGACTTCCACGACCTCTGCCATTTTTCTAGGATGTTATCCTTTATTGTGTTATAAAAAGATGAGTGGTGAACCAGCAAATTTTGAATATAATTCTCATGACCTCTTTTTGCTAAATAATCTGCTCCTTCATTGCCTAAGATACCCTTATGTGCAGGAATCCAACATAGACCTATTTTAATATGATCCTTATGGGCTGCATGAAGAGACTCTAATTTCTAAAATAATCCTATGAACTGAGCTATCGATTTTGTTTACCTTTAAACACTCTAAAACACTCCGTGAGGCGGAAAAAATAACTGACTGCGGAAGTTTATGTTGGATTATTAGGTTAATGTTGTAAGTAGGGGAGTAAATTCCAAATGAAACCTAAGGAGGGGACTGATGAACCGAGCCATCAGTATAATACTCTGAGTGCAGCAAGAATTTATTAATAATAAGTTCCTGAAACTTATACGCACTACCTGAGGAAGGTCATCCGCAATAACCACCATAATTTTCGTGAGATGTTGCCCAGAAATTTGAGAATGGAAGGACGATTTTAAGCAGAATGGAGAAACTCCAGTATTTAGCACATTAAAGATATTCTGGGCTTCGGAGAACGACGAAAGTATTTTGATAAGGTAGGGGCTTATCAAAATATTTAGGAGAATGGCCAACATATGTATATAGATTCTGAATATGTTCTATAATTTTTGGATGGACCGCATATGCGCTTAACATGTATCTTTCAGTTAATTGTTCCACTCTGAGAGTAATGGGAAATTCCTCTCTTTCCACTAGCATAGCCGCCACCGGAGAAGAGCGCATAAGGCCCAAGGAGATTCTGATGAAATTATACTGAATTCTCTGATTTTTTAGGCGAAGGTTTTTCACACAGTCAAAGTAAATCAGAGCCCATATTCAATTACCGGTTTAATAAAACTTCTATAAAAGGTGAGTAATATCTTAGGGTCAGCTCCCCACCAAACCGTAGTGAGGGACCTAAGAACATTAATTCTTTTAACTGTTGAAGCGCAGATGTAATCTACCTGATAATGGAATTTTAACTTGGAATCGAACCATATTCCTAAATACTTGTGTTTGTGTAGCTTAGGGATTTCGGTTCCCTCATCAAAGATGTTTAAATTTTGGATGGTTTTCCTTGAGGAGAAAAACAACAATGAACACTTGGCTGTTGACAGAGACAGCCGCAGAACTGTTAAACCTTCTTTTAAACTATTCCCACCCTGATGAATAATAATATCATCGGCATATTGGATCATCGCAGTATTATTCCTCAGATAGCCTTGTAATTTACATGAATAGATATTGAAAAGGAGAGGGGACAAAACAGAACCTTGAGGAAGATCAAGCCAAGATAACTTAGAGTTGTTATGACCTCTAATAAAAATTTCCTTAACACTTACCAACCTATAAATGACAGAAATGAAAGGTTTGGGGATCCTAATTGACATCACAGCAAGGGATCATATAGAATATCCGGATTTACATTATCATATGCCTCTTCCACGCCGAGAAACAAACAAGCTAAAATACCCTTCCCAAGAATTGCCGACTTGGCCAAGCAATACAGTATAAGCAAGCAGTCAGCTGACTTTTTCCCTTTCCTAAAACCACATTCATACTCAAATAGGATCATGTTCCTCTCAATCCATCACTCTAGACTATTCTTAAAAAGGAGTTCGAAAATTTTTCGAATGGAAGATAATAGAGCTATGGGCCTATAACTATTCGGTGACGATGGATCCAAATGAGGTCCCAACCCGGGGAAGAGTCCGAGACATTCTGTAACACTGAGTTCAATTCATCAATAGAAAATGAATTTAATAATACATGATCATCTAACGTGATGACATTCTTAACTGTATCCTTGCAGGATGGCGAGACAAATGGCGGAGCTACTCGATCTAAAAAAGCCTCATACCCAAGCAAGAGGGAGTGATGCCGAATTGGAGGACGAAAAGGAGCGTTTAAATCTTTTGAATGATTTCCAAACATCCGAGATATTGGTGTTCCAATTAAGGTTCTCACAGAAATTCTGCAACGATGCCTTTTTTTCTCTCTCTAAACCTTAGCCGGCAGAGGGAAATACATCTCTTGAAATCTAAGTAGAAGCCAAGACTGGAGAGACATTTAAATTTTTTGGACGTCTTCCTCCTATTGTTAAGCAAAGTTTGGCATTCTTCATCCGACCAGGGATAATCTGGATCAGTGACCCTAGAAAGATTAATCTTAAGGGAACTGACTTCAAGAGCATTCTTAATGATGTGAAGGAAACCATATAGTCAGAGGATTCTGGAGTATGTTCCTGGTCCAAAACAGCTTTTGTATGGTATAGAAGCATGGACGATTACTAATGCTATGTGTAAACGTCTTGAAGCCTTTGAAATGTGGACCTACCGAAGAATGCTAAGGATTTCCTGGATGGCGCATAGAACCAATGCCGAGGTACTTACACAATTGGGAAAACAGACCGAGATACTTACATCAGCCAAGAAGTGGAAATTGGAGTATTTCGGCCATATAATGCGTAGTAACAAATATGCGCTTCTTCACAACATCATTCAAGGGAAGATTGATGGTCGTCGCAGTCGAAGAGAAAGGAAGACATCGTGGCTGAAAAATGTGAGGAAATGGTATGGTCTTAGCACCAGAGCACTTTTTTGTACAGCAGTAGATAAAAGTAGACTGCATTTGCTGGTTGCCAAGGTACTAGGAGTATATGGCACCTAAATAAGAAGAAGATAACTAATGGACTTTTATAGCACTAATACACTAGTGGTTTTGCAGTCTGGCAGTATTGTTTGGAAAATCAGTGAAAATATATGTAGAATTCTGGGAAGAAGCGGTCCCACCAAAATTTTTACTGCTTTCGAATTGGCATTAATGAACTCCTTCGAAGCAGTAATCACTATGACTGAAATATCTGAATTTTCTCCGTTCGTTTTAAGAAAAGTGGATCTTTTGGCCTAAAAAATATGTATGAAAGCAGCACAGATAACATAGCCACAAATATCAAAATGTTATGTGTTCTGTTATTTTTTCCACTGGAAGAATACATTCTTACAAACGTCAGAACTTGGTAATGCATTTATTTATGGACACCAGCTAAGTGGAGGAAGAGAAGAAGCAGAATCCATGTTTCCAGTGCAAGTGTAGAATCAACAATTCAAGGGTTTGGTAAAACTAAAACCTGTACCAAGATGAGGTAACGAGAAATTTATAATAAAACTATTCTCATACTGTTTTTTGTATATTTAAGTTTTATAACTTTTTATTTTATAAGGTCAAACAATATTTTTTTCAGTATTTATTTTGCAAAAAATTTTAATAACATTTGAAGCTTTAAATAATATGAATTTTACATTATCAGGTAGTTTAAATTTTAATTGTTTTTTCTCTTATACAAATTTAACCAAATACCACCTTCGTATGTTGTAACTATTGAACGAGGGTTAGATTTTAGTGGTTTTCGTGTCTTGCTACTTACGGTCATATCAAAATTTCTTATTATTGCTATAGCACCCATTTTAACTTGCAGTTTAGCAAATCGTTGCCCTAAAATATTTAAAAAAATTGTATTCAGTATTTCTTTCAATTAAATTTAAAACAAACATACAAGAATCATACATTACTGGTCTAGTTATAGTTATATATCTGCAGTACAGTCACACTTATATGACGTTTCCCGCAAAAGAAAAACAACCATGCAACAAGATGACGAAAAAATGGGCCTCAGGTTAGCAAGCTTCAAGTTTTTGTCGTTATTGAGTGTACCGCTACCACAGAGATTGCTCAACAATACAATTCGCGCGTGCGCGTTCCTCTAGCCGTTGTCTTAAATGTCATTCGCCCATAGCCTCACTTCGCTGTGTTATAGCTCAGTGTAGTGCTAATCGGTCTACTAACTGCATGGTTTTGTTTTGTGGAGTACAGTAGCCGTTACTGTCGTGTGCTGAGTTGTTGTTATTGCTGTGTTATTGTTTTTATTACTGTACTTTACATACTGTACTGATTATTACGCTATTATGGCAACGATAAGAAAGAAGGTTGTTGTGTCGATGCAAAAAAAACTTGAGGTAATCAAGAAACTGGACAAAGGAGAAACAATGCAAAAGGTTGCTGCCCGGTTGACTATGGCGTCGGACGGGTAACGTAAGAGATTGGAAAAAGAATCGATTTTAAATAGAAAAATTGTGTTCTTCAATAGTAACTGAAAGTGCATTAAAGGAGTCAAAAACAATGAAAAATCGTGAATATGAACAAGTAAGTGAGGCTTTGTACTTATGGTTTACCCAGTACAGATATAAAAGTATGGCTATTTCTGGGCCTAGGAAAATGGGTTGTATTTTCGAAATGAATTTAATGAATGTGACGCAGAATTCACGAGAAGTCTTCGGTTCGACAAGTTCTAAAAACGTTACGGAATCCACCAGTTAAATGTGGGGAGAAACTGTCCTCAAATGTTGAAGATATGAATGGATTTCCTAAAAATTGTTATCTCTTTATTGAAACTGAAAGCCTTACAGGCGACCAAATTTTCAACTGTGATGAGACAGGGCTTAACTTTCAAGTTGTTGCCTATTAAGAGCCTTGCACCTAGAAAAGAAATATCAGCCCCTGGCTACAAACGTAATAAAGAAAGGGTAACAATTCTTGCTTGCAACGATGCATCAGAAAACCATAAAATGGATCTTACATTGATCGGGAAAGCAAGAAATCCACGAGCATTTAAAAGAATTGCAAGAAAAGCTCTTCCGTTATAGTATTATTATCAGAAAAGTGCATGGATGAGTAGCGAGATTTTGAAAGGGGTTTTAAGGACTTCCACAGAAAAATATTTGAAAGCAATAATCTTCCAAGAAAGCCCTATTATTGTTAGGCAATGCTCCAATCACCCGAATGCAGATGAGCTTCAAGATGGCAACATCAAGGTGATATTTTTTCTACTGAATGTAACGGTCATTTGCGAACTAATAGACCAGGATGTTTTGGAAGCACTTAAAAGAAATTACCGAAGGATGCTACTATCGACATTTTTAGAACAAGCTGATGGTAGGCAAGTTGATATGATGACTAAATTGAAAGCCGTTAACGTACAGGACTTAGCTTGTTGGGTTCCAAGGGCCTGGGCTGACGTAAATGCTTCAAGAATTGCTAAATCATGTAATAACTTGTTAGGATAAAATGCAACTGAAGATGAGGAGGATCCAAAAATTACTAAAGAAAAATTACTAAAGAAAGATTCTTCCTCGCCTACAACGCATACCTGGATGTGATGAAGTGACTGTAGACGAAGTTGGAAGACAATAAGTTCGCTATAACATACGAATAAATTGTTGCTCTCGTAAACAATGATGGCAACGATATTGACGATGCAGAACATGCTGTCAATCTTCCAAAAGTATCCCATGAAGATGCAGTAAAGGCTTTAGAAGTCGCCGTAGCATACGTTGAGCATCAAGAAGAAGCTACGAGGATCGATATAATGATCCACCAAAGATGGCGGGACTTGACAACAAGAAAACAGCAATCATCGTGGAAACAGACGAAGATCACAACATTTTTTACATCTATATAAAGTATGTACATACAGAACTTTTAATATTAGTAAAATCTGAAGCAAAGTCGTTCTAGCCCTATACATTAGCAATTTAAACATTAAAAATTTGAAAAACTTTAACTTTGGTTTTCTTTTGCCCGGTTTTTTAACCTTTCCCTGTTATCCGACATTTTTGCTTATCTAACGTCATTTCGGCCCGTTTATGTCGGATAAGCGAGTCTCTACTGTAGTTGACAAGCAAAAGATCGATCTATGATAATAGCAATAAGATTTTCAAGACTTACCCACGCAATTTTTGGGACCATCTCCAAACGGTATAAAAAAATTTTGCTTATCGCTTGAATGACGTTCTGGATTAAACATTTCCGGTTTTTCGAAATAATCCGAATTCATATAAATTCCGTAGGCTGGCAAAAGTACAGTAGTACCCGTTTTGACTTCTAGAGAGTTTCCTGTATCATCCATATTAATTGGAGGGAACTCATAATCTTTAGTACATTCACGAATGAAAACGTATCCCGCTGGATGTAATCGTTGACTTTCTATAAGAAATGAAATAATAAAGGGCCGTTTAATAAACATTTATGCGGCTTGATATTCCTATGGATATAAAATTATTTCATTGACTACATGTATTATTTATGTGATGGGTAAATTTTAAAAATCTAATATGATGCTAGTGTTGATCTCTAGCGATAGTGTTTTTAAATAACATATTGCTTAAATTAATGAAATGTGAAGGTATCTTAAAGAAATTACATTTTAAATATAATTTAATAATTATTTACCCAGTAAAGATTTATCCAGAAGTATCATATCTTGTATAGAATCAGCATTAAGTTCACCCTTATGTTTCTCAAGAACTGTCTCAATCTCATCTCGCACCTTTTCCTGCCATTCGGGATTTTCAGCGAGACAATATAACAAATACAATATTGTTATGGAACTGGTCTCAAAGCTGCAAATAAAATTTATGTTTCCGTATATCTAATCTCAGTATTTATGCATCTAGTTTCAAGTGAAACAACTCTCACCAAAAGCACAATTATTATTAGGAGTTGTTCCTACGGCCCGACCCTTCCACCCTTCTAGACCTTCACTGAACTCGTTCTAAACGTAATAGATGACGTCACGCTGTCACTTCTCGCATCTATCATAAATAGTTTGCGCGTTTGTCAGTTGTCATTTGAAAAACCAATATGGTGGCTGACAGATGATTTCCGGTCTTGATTTTGGCGGTAAATTTGAATTTCGAGAGCTCGCCGGTAATGGAGATTTCTGTGTCATTCCTGTCTATAATGTTTTAGATTTGGGGCGTAATGGCGCTTGTTGTTGTTGACAAATATTTATTTTTGACATGTAAAACTGAATTGCACACATTCGCATTTAAAAGATAAAGTAACTAGATTTTAACTAGATTTAAAAATAAAAGTAACTAGATTCTAATAAGTAACTAGATACTACCAGGGTTAATATAAAAAAATAATGGTCTGAAAATGTACCAAGGACGTACAAAAAAATTATATAGAAAACAGGATGAAATCATTTGACAGTTTCGTTTGATTTTGACAACTGGGGGGGGGGGGCGGTGGAGGTGAAGGCATTAAAAATCCAATATGGTGGTTTAAATAACTATAACAAATATTAGTGCTTAATTAAAGAAGCGGTCAGGTCGTAAGAAAAAACTCCTACTACTACAATTGTTTACAATATTTACCCGTCTAAGAAAAAACCAGCGCATTGTGCAGCGATATCAATATTTTTAAATTCATAGTCACCAGGTGTTTCTTTAATTTCTTTCATGAAATTGATAAAATCTTTGCGTTCAACATTATTTTCCTCACGATATTTCAAAGTGCTCTCTACCACTCGTATTAAATATTCAGTTACATCTTTCGGGATCAATCTAAAAAAAAAAAAATAATCAAAATAAAGATCAAAATATATGTAATTGAAATAATCAAATGAATAATCAAGATTTAAGTGGTGTGAGGTTACAAATTGTACAACTTACATTGTTTGGAAAACGTTACTTAAGTGAGGAAAATTTGAAGTACCTCGGAGCCCGCCCGGGCTTTAGTTCATGCTCGAGCGGGCCTTTGAAGCGATTATGGCCTTAGGGTCCTTGAAACGCTTAGGGCATAATGGCATTTGAAAACCCCTAGGGCCTTTAGGGAGTTTAGGGGTTTTAGGGAAGTGCTCTGAATTTATATTGCGGACGTTTAGTGCTCAAAGGTGCTAATCATAAATGAAAAATTTTAGAGCGGGCTTGGGAGCACTGTAAACGAAAAATGTCAACCTTTAGTAATGAACACATACATACAGAACAAAAGTTTAGTAACAAAAAAAATTCTAAAATCATGAGGCATACTTAGAAAGCATATTGTGAGAAAGATCTCACATCGCTTTATATAGAAAGATCAAAAGTAGACAGCCGGATATCAACTTGAAATAGGCAGATTTGAAGATCCTCTTAGTTGAAGGTTTTGAACTCTAACAATAAAACATCAGTTTGATTTATAATATATCTCTCACAGATCTATTGGTACAAAAATAACAAAGCCTTTGGATATCTTTTATGAATGGATTAAAAACATTTTGAACAATGATGGCAAAACTGTCCTTGATACGAATTATTTCTTCCTCTAACGTTGGACTAAAACAATAGATCCATCGTTGCTCTGTTATAATACTGATGATAAAAGTTTTGTACTAAGATATTTTCATGAACAACCCTCATAGCAATATTAATATAATAGTACACAGTTACTAGTGTAACGAATATAGATATTATATAGCATTGTTACATGATTTAATTCTATTAAAGCAGGATTGTGGTTATGTTATGATTTTTTTTGTAACGCAATGCTCTGACATGAATTTCAGGGTGGCACAAAAATATCTCTGTGCTTGTACTGTACTTATAT
>WYDF02288072.1:0-14042 GCA_009867245.2 Adranes taylori
AATTATATAATCCATTATTTTGCAGATATATGTACATACAAGTAGTGCTGCATTAAAAGAATTTCTACCATTAAACTGTATTCCGATAGATTATGGTGGAACAACATATTCCATGCAGGAATTATCCGATATGTTCTACACTTTGTGTTTGAACCATACTGATGTTTTTAAACATCAAAAAAGCTTATGTGTTAATTTGAACGATCTGCCAGAAAAGATGCAATATTTAAAAAATTCTCGAATGGATGCTAGTGTGGAAGGCAGCTTCAGAAAGCTAAATATTGATTAATATAATGTTGTTATATCATTGGAGATATTCTGGTCATTATTAAGAAGAAATTTTTCTGTACCTACTAAATGTATAAGTAAATTGTAAATAATTTTTAGGGCACTTTTCAAAAAAAATACTTATTGCGTTTTTCCTTCAGGAACCCATGAGTTTGTATTTGCTTTGTTTAAAACGTTCTCATATTGTCCTTAATAATAGCTCACGAAGTCTTTAATAAAATCAAGTTTATTTTAAAATAATATTTACTTAAAAGGTATTTTGACTGCTTCACCAAACTTTATAATTAATATAACATAAGAATCAGTGATGAATCCAAAGGGAGCATCCAGGGGAACCCCCGCCCCGGTTTATAAAATGTCATAATTATATAGTTCTTTGTTATAGATCAATGTACCATGAAATATAGGTGGGAGTCAATGTCAATGACAAAAGCAATGACAAAACCAAGGGCAAAAGCAATGACATTGATCCCGAGTCAATGACAAAAGCAAACCATCAGCAAGCCTACTTTCACCAGTGAGTCATTTACAAAATGAGAAAGTTAATCAAACTGGCATGACAACTGCGTCCATTGTAAATCCGGAATAAATTCAAGCTTATCCAAAAATTGTGGCTAGGCAAAAGGTAGGTCTGCAAAAAGGGAGAAAACAGGGTTCTTCTAAAAAATAACTACAGACACCGCAGGAAAAAATTTCAAGAGAAAACAAAGTTAAAATTAATGCCCAAAATCTGAAATCCCAAGAAACAATAAATAAGCGCGTTGCACAAAAAAGTTGCATTCCGAAAGTGAATCTGAAAATTAAGTTGTAGATTTCATGATGAAGATGAAGATGATGTAACAGACCGATTAAGGATAAGAATTTTGAAAGAGCAAAAGTTAAAGAGAGAGAATTTGTTTCTGGTAGAATATTGAAAATCGTGATGTGTGGAGAATAATTCCAGTGAAAAAGTTAACACCAAATGAGTTTAGCAAGAATGTGGGAAGTATAAATGTTGGAACAAAGGAACAAAAAGTTAGTAAAATATGATAGAATGGTTATGGCGGATGAGAATTTCAGATTGGTAAAAATGGTTTATTTTCAAAGTCTTGAGGATGAAAGAAAAAGTAGTTGTTTGAATAAATTAGCAAAAGAGAGAAGGAAAGTGCTTGATAAAGTAGGATGGTCTATGAACAGATGATTCGAGAAAATATGCTATCCAGGTCCAGGCTGAAGAGGATGACAAATTCTAAAACCTCATACAATAAATTCACTAACCTCCTAATGAATAAAATCCCAACAGGGATTGGAGTTTAGTGGGTAAAAATCCCACAGTTGTTGGATGCACTGGGCATCCTTCCTCTTTTGAAGATACTCCACTTCCTACGTAAAACAAAAAAAAAGAAAATATGCGATATGGACGAAGCTGTAAATAAACTTGAGATAAGGAAGAATGATATTGCCAGGTGAAAAAAGACTGAAAAGTTTAAAGAATGGTAGATATAATAGAAAATACTTCAGTACAATAAATGGGAATGGAATGCTAAGTATATGACAGCAGATGTACGCATGGAAAAAAACGAATGATTGCGCGATTTTGATTTGGGAGTGAAAAAAGGAGAAACAGGCATTGAATGGTTTGAGTGAGAGCATATATGGGCGAGAGCAGGAAAGATGAGGGGGTTAATGCATGTATGGGAATGCATTGGAGTGAGGAGAGCAGAAAAAAGAAGGGCATTAAGGAAAGGAAACAAATGGAAAGTATGCCTATTCCTTCTAAGAAAGAAAGATAGAGGAGGAAGAAAGGTTGGGAGAATGAAAGTTTGTGTGTGTGTGTGTGTGAGAGAGAGAGAGAGAGAGAGAGAAAGGAGTAGCAGAGGGTATAGGAATGATGCAGGAGATTGTTGAGGAAAGAAGAGGTAGGGAGGATAAGGGGATAAAAGAATGAAAAAGGTTAAGAAGTATGTCGTCTTCCTTCTAGGCAGGGAGAAAAAAAGTAGAGGCAATAAAATTTTGATTAGTTTATTTTTTTTATGGTAATTAAAAATTATGTACTATGTAATTTTATTTGGTTACGTCTACTATATTTAGTTATTTGATTGCTAGCAAAAGCTGTAATAATAACTTATAATAAATACATAAATTTCATATTGACAATCTCACAATGTGTAAGCTAAAGTAAATCCCTTCAAACGCGAAATGTATTTCGTAAAAATGTTTACCCATGTGATTTTCATAGGCCTTACTCAAAATTCTGATTCAATAAACTTAAGCTGCAAGCTATTGTTATTATTATTCTCATGAGCAGGAAATAAAAATGTGCAAAGGTGTGAACTTAAATAAGACTTTAAGGTGATGAAATCAGGCGCTATAAAAAATTGAATGTTATTTGCTTTTGAATTTCGCTATACCTTAATCGCGAGTAAATTACTTTTTGCTATCCTACGTAGCACATATTTACGAGCGAATTTCAGATTAGAGGGCTCTACGACGATGAAAATGTGTTTTTTTTACTTTCAATGCATGATAAACTTATGTTGTATAAGCCAGAAAATATCTAGATATTTTGTTCTAGATATTATCTAGATATTATGATCTAGATATTATTATCGTACCATTTCTGAAACTGGTACCATAGGTAATTATCATAGGCATTGCCTAACGCAATCATCTATAATCACGGTGTTATGTTCTCATCCAAGGTCGAAAGCCAGGTAGAGGCAAGGGCGAATGGGACTGGGGGAGGGAGGGGGGGGGGCGAGCCAGGCCCCACAGGATTTTCTCTTCTCCACGAAACCAATCTGAGTAGTATAGGATTCTGCCTACGCCCATGTTCTCACCACTGCATCAATGTTTGCTGAAATGCAGCATCAAATTCCGCTGTTTCCAGAAATAGATTTCTGTTTCTGGAAATAGTATTTATTTGAATTCCGACAGCTCTTGAGTAATAAAAATTAATATCAAAATCTCAAAGATTTCAAAATAATGAAACAAGAATTTCAAAATATCATATGGCCGATGTAGATTTGACTTTATACCTTAGATGCAGTTTCCAAGAGCAAGGAAATATTTATTACAGAAATTTCCCAAAAAATATTGTAACGTGGAGATTTGGCCACGTTCTTGTTAAGTTGTAGATTAGAAAGATTACAATACTTATAAAAGATACAAGAAATTCAGTATGCACAGACCTTCTGAAGACAGTAAACATGTTGTATGCTTGTGGAAAGCCCGACAAGTAGTAATTAACAATTAGAAAATCATTCAAGCTTCTAGTTATGAACTAAAATATAGCATGAATACATTTTAAAAGCATTAATTTGTTCAGAATTACGTATAAAAACGATACCAGTTCTAGTAGAGGTATAGTAATTTTGGGCATCCGCCGAACGTCGTAATGTCCAATTAAGTAGCGAAATAATAATCCGGAATAAAATAATCTATATAAATAAAAATGAATGGCTAAATGTGTTGCTAAGCACAAAACTCGAGAAAGGCTGAACCGATTTGGCTAATTTTTTTTAAACTCAGTTCGTATTAGCCCGAGGAAGGTTTTTACGGAGAGAAATATTAGAAAAATTGCCTAGAAATTGGAAAATTCGCGAAAATCTATGTAATAAAAATGAACTGCTCTTCGTGTTGGTAAGCTCATAACTTGAACACGGCTGGATCAATTTGGCTAAATTTTTTTTTTAATATTCCTAACCATCCGGATAAGGTTCTTATGGAGAGACAAATTGGCAATATTGCCTAGAAAATTGGGAAAATCGAGAAAAACTGGTTGGTAAGCGCATCACTTGGGAGGGAACAGCTGAATCGATTTGACCAATTTCTTTTTAGAAATGTTCTTAACACTCCGAGGAAAGTTCTTACGGGAAAAACAACTGGAAAAGTGGCCCGGAAAATTGTGAAATTAAATATGGAATAATTTATATAATAAAATTGAAGAACGATTTGGCTAATTTTTTTTAGGAATGTTCCTAATACTCCATGTGAGATTCTACGGAAAGAAAAATTGGAAAAGTTGCCCGTGAAATAAGAAAATTAAATACAGAATAATTTATATAATAAAAATGAAATCCTGTTTGTTAGTAAGCGCATAACATGAGAACGACTAGATAGATTTGGCCAATTTCTTTTTAATATATTCCTAACCATCCGGATAAGGTTCTTAAGGAGAGAAAAATTGGAAAAGTTGCCCGGAAAATTGTAAAATTCGGGAAAACTGAAATCCGTTGGTAAGCGCAATAACCTGAGAACGGCTAGTTCGATTTGGCTAATTTCTTTTTAGAAATATTCCTATCACTCCGAGTAAAGTTCTTACGTGAAAAACAATTGGAAAAGTTGCCCAGAAAAATGTGAAATTAAATATGGAATAATTTATATAATAAAAATGAAGAACGATTTAATTAATTTATTTTTAGAAATGTTGCTAGCACTCTGTGTAAGGTTTTACGGAAAGAAAAATTGGAAAAGTTGCTCAGAAAATAGGAAAATTAAATGCAGAATAATTTATATAATAAAAATGAAATCCTGTTTGTTGGTAAGCGCATAACTTGAGAACGGCTGAATAGTTTTGTCTAATTTCTTTTTTAAAATATTCCTAACCATCCGCATAATATTCTTACGGGGAAAAAAATTGGAAAAGTTGCCCGGAAAACTGTAAAATTCGGGAAAAAGTGGTTGGTAAGCGAATTACTTGAGACCGGCTAGATCGATTTGGCTAATTTCTTTTTCGAACTGTTCCTAACACTCTGGGTAAGATTGTTACGAAAAAAAAAATGGAAAAGTTGCCCGGAAAATGTGAAAATTAAATGTAGAATAATTTATACAATAAAAATGAAATCCTGTTTGTTGGTAAGCGCATAACTTGAGAAGGACTGGATCGTTTTGTCTAATTTCTTTTTTAAAATATTCCTAACCATCAGGATAAGATTCTTACGGAGAGAAAAGTTGCCCGGAAAATTGGAAAATTCGGAAAAAGTGGTTGATAGCGCATTACTTGAGACCGGCTGGATCGATTTGGCTAATTTCTTTTTAGAAATGTTCCAAACCGTGCGAATAAGGTTTTCACGAAAAGAAAAATTAGGGCATGTGGATCAGGAGCACGGAAAAGCCTCCGCAACTAAACAATACCGCAGGCCGCGGCAAAGCCGCGACTATTAGACCACAACGCTGGCCGCGTCAGCAATTAAAGTCGTAGCAATTAGGCGTGTTGCTGGTCGCGGCAATACGGATAGCGGGGCTATCGGCACGGTAGACAAAGCTGTGGACAAGGTGGGGGCAAAACAACGCTAGTATTAAATAAAAATCATGTCTAATTAAAGTGTGATGATAGATTTATTAAGTATTTTATTATGCATTCGTCTAATGTAGAGCGGTACTTAGTATTAATATTTTTGGGAATAATTCAGATAAATTAACTTGAGTATAATTTTGAGGAATACATATATGTATAAGTCGAGTGTAATTAGCAAGTTTGTTGACCATGGTAAAGCCAAAAGAAATACAAATAACTAATTAAGATAATAGTGCGTTACTTTAAAATAATAAATAAATAGTTTGTGTACAGCGGTAAAATCTGTAAGTACTTAGTTTAACATTTCTTTGATCTAACTGAACAAATCATTTTTATTCAAGTATTGATTTATTTTATTAATTGCAAACTGTTGATTACTTTATTTTACGCATGGAAATAAATGAGCATGTCACTGTGTTGCATGTAAACTGTGAGCAATTTGATTGACATTAAAGTTTCTAAATATGAATATTTACAATTTCCGTGATATCAACGCTGTTCATTTCAGTGATCAAGGAATATTTTATTTAGAAAAGCAGATCAGACAATTTTTATTTCATGCCAGTTTAATATCAACGTAATAAGTACTGTCATTTCTTAAAGCTTTTAACTAACTAACCATTTTTAGTTAAATAATATTTTACATTCAACTGAAAATGATAACAAACTGAATAACAACGCAAAGGAATTATCTCTATTTTATTATTAATTAACATGCGATAGCATTCGAATAAAAATATTGTTTACACGAAGAGTACATGAAACGAAATATTCAGAGAAATAAAATTCTGATAAAATTATGCTTTTCGCGTAACTCAAATCCTTTTTGTTATATCCTCTTTCCCGGAAGGAAAAAAAAAGCATAAAATGAATGCAAACACACGTTGTGCGTCTATTACCTATTGAATTTCAAACAAATGAATTTAGCCATTTACTTTAACGAGTATAATTATCAGGATAATAGGATGTGGGCTATAATAGCACAATCTAATTAGTAGTTATTTATGTAATAAGATTAGTAGCGTCAATAATGATAACATTTCTGAAACTGGTGCCGTAGGTAATTATTTTAGCCATAGGCTAACGCAATCATTTATAATCACGGTGTTATGTTCTCATCCATGGGCGAAAGCCAGGTAGAGGCAAAGACGGGTGAGGGGGGGGGGGCGGTGTCAGCAAGGCCCCACGGGATTTTCTCTTCTCCACGAAACCAATCTGACTAGTATAGGATTCTGCCTACGCCTATGTTCTCACCACTGCATCAATGTTTGCTGAAATGCAGCATCAAATTCCGCTGTTTCCCGAAATAGATTTCTGTTTCTGGAAATAGTATTTATTTGAATTCCGACAGCCAGTTCCGTTCTACCGATAAAGCAATGGCAAAATTCAAGGAATGATCTTCCTTGAAGCAGCACTTACCATTGAAAAGAAACAGAAAATCTGGAAAAAAACCTGTCCATTATCAACATGTTACACATATGGTCATAATGGAAAAGGAAATTTTGAGTTCCTCTGCTCCTAGCACGATTAAGACCAATTCTGCTGCTAACACTCATATATTAACAAAAATTTAGTTACGACAACATGAAATTAATACAATGAAATCAAATTTCCATTTCTAGAGTTTAACTCAATTATGATGCTGAAAATTGTTGGCTACGTATCAAATGTTACTTATTGAAATTAAACATATAATATACACTGAATCTTGTTTAGCTCCAAACATATTAAATTCCCTCGAGCGAAATATATTGCATAATGCAGTTTAGAATCGCGATCATGCGCACCAAATAATAATTTAATGAATTACTTGGAACCGCATCATGCCTTTCAAATTATGTATGCATATGTAAGGATTAGCAACAGGAAAGAAGACTGTAAACCAACTTTGCTTCGCTGAAAAACTTCGCTGAAGTACTAAATATTTCTTATCAAATGAAATAAAATTACAAATTTTAAAGCAAACTTTTTTGATATTATTTTCTATATGCTAAAGGTTGAGATACGCAAAGCAAACGTTTATCCGATGTCTCCACAATATATGTAACGTTGAAATTCGTGACAATGAATTCTGTAAATTCTAACTGGCTAGATAAATTATTGCACTACCAGTTAAAACTCATCCAATCCTTCCGGCATAAAAAAGATTCATTTAGGACGTACATTGAATTAATAAATATGATTTAGGGATTTGACAAAATATTACTCTAATTAAACAAGAAATAGAGCCCTTAATTGATTAAAGCCGAAGATTTAAATTTAATAAAGTAAGTACGCCTCATAAACTAAATAAATAAACCATTGTTGGGTAATTAACAAATTTGGGATGATAATAATAAAACATAGTTTCCCTTCGAGGCGAAAATTAGTAAAATAATTTCCGAGTAACATTTAATTTACAAATGAATAAATAGACATCGGGTGGCTGATAATATAATCAAATACAGCTCCTTCCTGATTCGTTAAATATTCATAAACATTAATATACCACCAACAAACTTTATTATTTAATAACAAATAAATATGAAAACTTGCAATCAACAACAACATAAGTTAGTCGATTATTAAATTACTTAAAACGAAAATTAATATTCCTGTAAAATAAATTAATATGTACTTACATTGGTACCCCTGACATAATTCTCGACACAAAATACTCGAGAATTAAAAAAGTAAAATCTGCGTCAATAAATACTCGGACCTTTCAAAGAATCAAAAGTTTCTAAACGATTGGCAGCCTAATGGTGTTTTTTTTTGTTTTACGTAGGAAGTACAGAAATCTTCAAAAGGCGAAGGATGGCCGTGCATCCAACAGAGTGGGATTTCTACCACACTAAAACTCCACTCCCTGTTGGGATTGGATATAGTTAGGGAGATTACTTAAAGGAGACTTTGGGATTTATCATATTCTTCAGCCTGGAACTGATAATTGGAACTGCCCTCGAACAAGAACTGGAACTGGCCTAGTCTTAGGCTAAGCTTAGGTTTTTATATTCTCAGTGCCAGTCGCTACATATGACAACAATGCGTAAACAAGACTTGGCGCATTCTTCTCTTACTTAATAAACGTTCATTTAAAAAACAATTTTTCTTAATGCTCCTCTAACTCATGAAGTTACTTCCTCTGATTTCTCTTGAGTTCATGAGATCTACTGCAAGAAAAGGTTTCCTCTCCAACCCGCAGAAATATTAGCAGAGGCAAACCGGCTTCACCTCTTCGTGTTTACCTTAGATTATGTATATAAACTATTTGAAGGTGTGTAGATTAGAAACTAGAAAGTGAATGTATTTAGTATCTTTTTTTTTTTGGCGTTAGAACATCTTTTTACGATTTTTAAGTAACAGTGGAGTAAGTAACAATATTCAACAAGTATGAGCTATTGAAAGGGCTTTAAATATACTTGCTGGCTAGATGGAAGCAACTTTCTGAAAATTACCGTACTTAATTAAATTAAATACTTGACAATTACTTGGAGTATCTTAATTCTAGGACACTAGTAATGAAATACTAGTAGCGTTATCATCCATTTTCGCCTTAAGCTGCTTAAGTATGTTCTTGGGTAATTATTCTAGCTGATGCCGTTTTTGCTTGGCTTGAGTTAGTTTTTTTATCTTATTAACAACCCTGACGGATATGAAACGGAAATGCGTTCGACTATTTATGATAGACCCCATACATGAATGCATGAAGAAGATTACAGAAGATTACGTTTAGAACAAGTTGTGTCAAGGTAATAATGCTCTCTGCTCAAAATTCAAATATAAAAAATTTACAAGAAACAAATTTCCCGCCGAGCGGAAGTGGTTTTGAGCCACGTGCGTTTTTGTTTACATTTGGCCCAGCGGCCATCTTGGATTTATGCAAAATTACCGAAAATAAGCACATATTTACAAAGCAATATGCAGCAGGAATCTGTAAAAATACAGAAATCTGCCAAATTTAGGTAACCAACAGCGCACATAGTGTTCGTTGGCGAGCATTCGCGTTTGGAAGTAAGTGTATGGTTTAGATATGTCGTGAGATGTTCGCGTTCGTAAGCAATGACATGGTAGTGATATGTCGTGAGATGTTCGCGCTCGCGAGCAAAAGCATGGTAGGGATATATACTGAAATGTTCGCGTTCGTGATAAGGTTCGTATCTAGCGCGCCCCGTTTTCTACTACTTGTTTACAATATATAAACATTAAAACTTGATGTATGTACTTTAATTAGAACACAATATGAAATGAAACATTTGTATCACTTTTGCCATCGTTAAGAAATTCTTTGTTAAATAGGTTTCAAGACGGCATCTTTATTTATTGGGAATATAAAATTAGATTTTAAATACTTTATCTATCTACTGTGCATAGTTATAGAAATATCAGGGAACATGGGACACGTTTGACGTGGTTCCCATCTTCCAGATGCAGTTCATGAATTAAATAAACAGTTGTAGAGATATCTAGGAGTATAAGAAACATATAACGTGGTCCAGATTCTCATGCTCCAGATATCCCCTGGTGGTCCAGATTCTCATGCTCCAGATATCCCCTGGTAGTTTTAAACAACTTTTTATCTTGTTCTATTCAAAATAAATACTTTCGTGAAATTATCTGGGAGTATAATCACAGTAGTACTTATTCTCCAGATAATTCCAGCGGTTTGTAAGCGAGTATAAATTTATACATTTTATTGGATGTTGCGTGGAGATTTGGAGTATATAAGGCGTGACTCCCATCTTCTTGATGTCGCTTGGGACTGTGCAGCAATACGTTAATAAATGCAAAAGAAATATATTCTGTAAATGATAATAAAATATAAAAGTAAGCAATGTCTGGGAGTCTGTTGTGAAGAAGTTGTGAAGAAACTGTAGTCTCCAGACATTGCCCTGTTTACTCGTAAACAAATATGAAAAATACGAAGATATAACAATAATTAATAATAACATAAAATAGAGAAATATTAAATAATAACGAAGAAAGTGAGATCAGCCAAACCGGTGCAGCAAGCATCCTTATGTGGGAAACCTGTTCCCACCTAGAAAACAGACAAGCGGACATGTTCACACAGAAGAAGAGCTCCTGAATGCAAAGCACAGATCATGCAATGGTAAAGCTCTAGGACCGGACTACATAGCAAACAAAATAGTCAGAATTATGATAGGAACAGCACCCCAATATGCTTCTGAATCTTTATAACAAATGCACAAAAGAAAGAAGAATACCTAAGATATCTAAGATATCTGGAAAACGGCAATACTGGCCCTTGTACCTAAAGGTGGATAAAGACTAAGATCTGTCAAGGTCATTCAAACCTATATGTCTACACTACAAATACACTACTAAATACACTACAAACAATCTTGTTGGACAGAACTAGCGTATAAAAATTTGTTAATAAGACAGGTTTGATTTTCTGGTGTCGAAATGATTTCTTTACGTTGATTTGGCAATGTGTGACGTCTCGCTGATATGTAAAGCTGGCGATGGCGATCTGATGACGTCGGAATGAAACGAATTGCGATGGCGAGAGAAACACGGACGGACTGTGATGATAATCGGTAAGATCGGTGTGAAACGGACTAATTGTGATGGTGATCTGTTGATCTTGGCGTCGAGGTTTGTATGATCATGACGGTCCGTGAACGAATGTGAGCGAATGCTGGATGTGAACGGCGAACTGATTGCCTGGCGGTGTCTACTTGTTAGTGACGGTGCTGCTTCATTGAAAACGTCTCGTTGGCGAGATTGATTTACTGACTAGGTTGATTGGATCGTTGGTGAGGTAGACTCATCGATAAGGGGGACTCGTCGATGATGTGGATTCGTCGGCACGTTTATGCGTTTGGCTCGTCAGTCGGTTTGACTTATTGACGATGCCGGTTCCACTGGCGATGTGCTTGGACATGGAGTCTCCACTGGCTACTTCGGTGCTAGTCTTCTCTCGGTTGTTCGAAGATGTAGATTTTGCAAGAGCGGGTTATAAAATGTAGATGGTCGAGTGAGCATAAATAGATGTGAAAATAGAAAGATGAGGTACTGAAAGATTCGTCTGCAAATCTGCATGACGTAGATTAAATATATCTGATATATGTGTCACGTGGAGCGTCGAGATATTCAGCTAAAGGATTAATATTTGTGTAAATTATTGTATACCTGATTTTTGCTGGCATAAATATTTTTGTTGCTGACTGGGAGATTTCTTTTATTTAATTATTGTAGATGAAAAATTAAATTAAATTAATGAAATCGTTGGCTTTACTTAGAACAAATCTTTTTCTGTACAGCGACTATGCTCGCTGTTAAAAGCACGTTTAAGAGAATTATACTTAATGCTCACTCGAGGTCAATCAGACAAAGCTCTTAAAGCGCCTTATCTGAAATAGGGCTAGGTATGGCTTTTAATATGAAATTGGAGGTTTTTGACGCTGATGGCAGCAACTAAGCAGAGCTTCGTCGAAATTTCTGCTAAAATCTTTGGGAAAGGAGAATTTGCCTCGAATAAACGATGATTTTTTAACCGTTGCGAATTTTAAGGAATAATTTCGCTTAGCATCCCTGCCACGACACTAAGTTTCTATGATTTCTATGATGGGTAGCTCTATGATGGGATGTGGAATCAGCTTTAGCGTGCAAATGAGCCACGCACTGCAGTTTCCCTTCTACGCGTACAGAGACCAACTAGATGATGACGACGGTAGTACTTGCAAGGAAAGCGTTCAAGACGATGTTTGTTCCATATATAATAGCAATAATAGCAAAATCTGTTTTGCTTAAGGCAACGCCCACTAAGTTCATTGAACTCATTCAAAAATTGTTTGTAGAAAATACACTGTTCCATTAAAGAAGGTTGTAAAATCTTTCGCTAGACTGGAGTAATGAAGGCGAGTTCAACAGCCTTATTAAGACGCATTTATTCGAAAACAAAAATTCGCCAAGAGCAAAAATGCATAGTATAAAAAATCAGACGCAAAGAATTTTCTTCACCTCTCGTTCTAAACTAGCTGTCTCTAGGTCACGTGAATACGAAAGTTGTTGTGTGTGGATTTTCGACATTTGACAGCAACTCCTTCTAACCGGGGTAATGGACGTGAGTTCATCAACCCTATTAGAATTGTTCACTCGAAACAAAGATCATCAAAAGAGAAGTCGATAATCAACAAAATTCGGGGGAAGATCTGGCATCATAAATGAGAACGAAACATATTTTTCTCTTCTACTAAGTTGCATTTTTTGTTCTTTTTCTACATCGATGAAAGATCACAATAAATGTAAGAAACCACCTATCTAGAGCAAAACCTACAGCGAAAAAGCAAGTAAAATGTTTTGTCCATCTCTCTTCTGTTTTGACTCTGTCTAACACATGCTAAAACGAAACGTTCTAAATTTTTGCAGCGTTTGGCTTGACTCCAAAACGGTATCCCTCCACCTATGTACACTATGGAGGCGAGTGGGTGTTTGCTGGAGGTCTTGTTTCGTCTGGCGATCTACGTCTACGATTCTACGTACAATTCGGTAACTACATGTATAAAATACTTGTGGCCATTCATCGAAGATATTTTCGTTGCTCGAATTATTTTTATAAAATGGGATAAAACTTAATTTTTTTGTTTGATGATTTTTGAATTAATTGGGTGATAATTATTTGTTTAAATGGTTGTTTTATTTATTTATCGATTCTATGAGGCAATAACCAAGACGCCGGTAACAAAGAGTATGAAATTGTTGAGCGCACAAACTAAGGCACCCGGAGGGTGCATCAGTTCTGCGCGCTATATTGCTAGATGTTCCGAACGCTGAGAAGAAAATACTAAGCGCACTAGAGACAAGGAAGATTTCTATTTATCTACAACCAATAATACGAGACTATTTTATAGATCGATATCTGTTATATGACGCGAATGAAACACAAGTTACTGTGAGCCTTAGCAGCGGTGTCCGATAAGATAGCGTTATTGTATAACTCTGTGCAATATTATAATCAGCTGTCGTCAGGAAACCACAATGCCACATAGTGTCACACTTATCGGTCTTGTCATAAACGTTGCCATATTAATCACAGCAAGATATTTAAGGCAACTAGAAAATATAGCTAATAAAAGTCTAAAAAGTGTCAGTGAGCGAATGAGAGCAAATTCTTTTAGTCTACCTATGGAGAAAACGGAAACTATTATGTCAGTTGATTGCAGAAGGTTGAGCCATCCAGTGTTCATAATTGAAGATCGCCAAGTAAAGTTTAAAGAAACAGTAAAATATTTAAGAGTAACCCTTGATCGTGGTTTGCAATTTTATAAACATATAGAGGAAGTGACAAAAAAGGCAGCTACGCGAGCTGTATCTATAGTGCGCATTACGCCTAAAGTGGGAATATCGAGAATTTCCAAGAGGAAACTGATGTGCTATGTAGTGCGGTCAATATTATTATATGTCGCCCCAGTATCGGAGCACCTAGGACACCATTAACCGACACTTTATATGTCCTGTTTGCAACTTC
>WYDF02288083.1:0-16515 GCA_009867245.2 Adranes taylori
AAATGTAAAAACCATTTCTAACGCTGATTTAAAAATCATGGATATTGTTTCCAGATGGCGTGGTTCCATGATACGCACATTTTCAAGAAGTGTTACATTTATCTCTCATTTGCAAAATGACCGATTTAGGAACTCAATATTGGTATGTGACAGTGCGTACCCATTACAAAATTATCTGATGACACCAGTAAACCAAGTTGCAACTGAAACAGAGAATGTACAGAATGAACATTTGATCCGAACGAGAAATGTTGTTGAAAGACCATACGAGTTTGGCGAAGAAGGTTTCCTTCATTAGCACTTGGTTTATGCTTAAACGTTCCAACTGCGCAAGCAGTGATTGTCTCTACTGCAGTTTTGCATAACATTCCATGTAATGAAAATGAAATCATATCTGAAAAGTAAATGAGGATGAACTGGCAGCAATTGACGTAGTCAATAATAATTTAGATAATAATATTGATACTTGACAAAGAAATACTATCAAAGATTATTTTATAAACAATTATTTTGTTAATTAGGACATCTTTTTTATCCATCTTTTTTGTAAGGTTAAAATTAACGAACAATTGAAGTGTTCAAGATCAAAATAGTTCAATGTTATTCTTACAGAATGCCAACTGTGCAATACAATAGGTTACTTAACGTAGGTTAACAGAAAAACGTACACCTGACTTAACTGAAAGTTAACTACTACTTTAAAGTCACCAAACCATAAGGTTAACTGTTAATGGAAAAACCGGCGATAAGTACAAGTTTAGATGCCACAAGTCTCATGCCTAAAATATGTAGGTTAAACTTCCTCAACAATCTCTGTAATAATAACTCAGTGACTAGAAAGATTGATATCCCTTATTTTATATGATCTTCATAGCTCACCTCGATCAAATGTTTTGCTCATTATAGTCCATTCATTCATTATAGTCCACAGGCTAAAGTTCTCAAATCACAAAATTCCTCTATGATTAAAAGTACTAGATGTTTGGAATCATTCCCCTCTTGGAGGGCACACACCTCAGCTTTTGACCAAGACACTTTCAAGCGCTCTGATTCGCAACAACTACCCTCATTGCTAGCTACAATTTAACATTTTCAGCTGATTCAATTTATCCGCAAAGACACATAAATTTCCAAATTCATTAATATTAAAGCATCTTTGAAGATGAACCTTTAAAAGGCAGACAGCACTGAAAGTAAGCGTTCCAACCATAACAATACGTTCGTCTATTATATAGATGGCTTTCATCTAATGGAGAATTTACTCTATATTATTTGTTATACTATAATCCTCATTACTTTATTATCCCATTTACAGGGAGTCTATTGTATAGATGGCCTTCGCCTACTGGTGCATTTACTCTATATTATTTGTCTACACCTATTTTCTTATATATTTATTGTCTATCACTGCATGGCATGAAAGTCAGATAACATGGAAAAGTACGACTTTGAAACGTTTGTTCTAAGTAAATTATATCAAAAAGAGCGACACAACTGGAGGAAGAAAAACTTACATCTCGACTAGCACAATGTGTGATCGATGAATCCTCGTTTTGGGTAGGCTGCAGCAGAAAAAATACTAGCTAAATCATGGCAAAAAAACTTGATCCATCGTTTCTGTTGTGGAATCCTTCAATCTTAACTGACTTGTTTAACTTATGTCCCTTCAGAAACAACCTTTGTGGTCGAAAAGGTATTGTTGGGATCTGCTGAAAAATGCCTGTTGAATTTTAATTTTTTAGAACATAAATTTTTAAAATAAGGATTTTTGGTGAAATTAGTGACGCCACGACTTGTGGTGTTATAAAAGTGAAACATTGTTAA
The DNA here is from genome assembly GCA_009867245.2 of Adranes taylori. Lineage (NCBI taxonomy): Eukaryota > Metazoa > Arthropoda > Insecta > Coleoptera > Staphylinidae > Adranes > Adranes taylori. The sequence continues at coordinate 1,825 of WYDF02288083.1, forward strand.
GCGTTTCCGAAATTTGAGCCAGTTTTCAAATAACGGTTTACAAAAATATTAATCTATTGTTCCTATTGTGGAATCCTTCAATCTTAAAGGACTTGTAAACTTATGTCTCCTCAGAAACAATCTTAATAGTTCAAAAAAGTTAAAATTGTACCTGTTATGCTTATTGGAATCTGCTGAAAAGTGAGTTGGCCAAAACTCGAGAAATGATCCTACCCATTGAAGTGCCCTTTGCAATTTAAAGAAAATTAGGGGTCTTATATAAATGACACATTGTCAAGCGTTTCCGAAGTTTGAGCCAGTTTTCAAGCCATAACGGTTTTTGCATAATAGTTTTCTTTCCAACTTATCAACAGAACAATGATTTATTTCATTGCTCAAATAAGGACATAACTATTATAACAACTATATTATTCAATTATTTATTATTGATTTCATAATGATTAATTAAAATTTTTGGGTTTTACTTAGGAAAAATAAGTTTGTGTTTAAAAACTATTATTACAAAACAAAAGTATATAGACATAATAAATTATGAATCGTTAAGATTACACAAACAACTTAATAATTCTGAAAGGAATATCTAATAAAAGAATCACTCGTTCTCGTTAGTAAAACGGCTACAATTTAACAAAATAACGTAATACAAAAGGCAACATTTCTTTTTTCTGTCGCTTTTTAATTATTCATAAAACTTGAATCATTAATAATATTTGATTAATGTCGTTTAAATGTAAATTAGAATTTGTTTAATTATGTAAATTATAAAGTTCTGTAAACAAATTTTATACGTAATCTAGAATCTCGATGAAAATTATAAATAGTGTCAGATTATGTTTAACCATATGAAAATAACATATAACAAACAATCGTATAGACTTAAAACATAAAATATAATAACTATACTAGAAGGAACTTTGTATGAACTAGACCTAGAGCACATATGTGATAATCAAAGTATAGCACGGTCCGAAGAAATTAAATCTACGATGATGTGGACCACTAAAATTTCAGAAACTATCTAGGGAGCCGTTGAAGCTGGATATCTCATCTCAGTATCATTTTAAAGAGAACATAATATAAAAGCTATCATAATATAAAGGAAATTTTAAATAATACATTTTTTCAAGGTCAAACATATCCTCATTTTTTACGTATCCTCTAGCGCAGTGGTGCCCATAAGGTCAATCGCATAGTAATTCAAAGTCGATCGCCAACGAAAATGAATGTTTTCACCTGTCTTAGGACAAAAGTAATCCTATCCTATCTGAAACTTTATAAATATAAATAGTATTTTTATTTCAAAAAAGTAATAAAAATTTTCATAAAAATTCATGTATTAATTTCATTTTTATTTCATAAAAATTTCATAAAAACATATTCATCGAATATGTTTTTACCGAAGTCCATAACTAAAATTTTATGAATCTTATTTAAAAATCTTATTTGATCTGAAAAATTACGTATGGCAACCAACTTAACAAATGTACAAAATTGTCATATTAAAAAAAGTGAGTCATATTATTCTAGCTAAAAACGATTTTTCCCAAAACCATTATAAAATATTTAGAAAATTGAAATTTAAAATATTTTTATAAAATGTAAAACATCATGTTATTTTGCCCAAATCCAATATAAAATATTATACAAATTTTAAAATTTGAAAAAATATTTATCAAAAATCTAAACAAAATCTATCCCCACAATTTGTATTTGACTTTTTCAATTCTTAAAAATATTCAAAATTTTAATTTTTTAAATATTTAAAAAATAATTATAAACATTTGAAAACAGAAAAAAAAATTATATCCACCCCGGCGAAAAAAATAAATAAAATAAATTAAAATTTAATATAACAAAAAAAATATTTATCAAAAAAATTAATCCGATTTCTAAAAATTAAAAAAAAAATGAAAAATCTAATAATAATAAAAATAATTTTTTTTTAATATTTTTAAAATAAAATAATCTAATTTTAATCTAAAAAAAAGCAATAAATTATTTTAAAACATTTTAACATTTTAGAAATATAAAATATGCGAAATCATAATATAATTAACACAAAATCTTTATTTCTAATAAAAATAATAAACTAGTAAAGAAATTATTAATATACATATTTCCATCTAAAGAATATTTTTTTTAGGTATAAAACAATTATTCAATAAATTATATTAAAGTAAAAATATTATAATATAAATTAATTCATATCAAAAAAATTTATTTTAAACCCATTATAAATAATTAATTCCATAATTACTATATATTATATTAATTGTAATGTTTATATAAATTTAAATTAAATTAAAAAATTATAAGTATGAAATTTAATAGAATTTTTATTAAATATAAATTTTCATTATCAAGTCCATAATATTTAAATAAAAATTCTATTATTGTTTATCTCTTCTTTTAAAATAATTTAGACTAATAAAAATCATTTATTCTAAAATAATTTCTCTAATATTGATTTAAATTTAGTAAATAATTAAGCTATTTATTATCAATATAAATTAAGCAAAATTTTTATTTAAATATTAATTTTATGCAAGCCTATAATTTCAAATATGAATCCTATTATAATTAGTTCATTTAGCGATGATGTAATTCTTAAAAACGCAATTCTAGAGGCGACCGATTCTTTGTTTGGTGGTTTTGAAAATAAGGCAGAAATTCTTTCTGCTACTAATCCCTCTACACGGCGAGTAGAGGAAATTAGCTTAGATTTAAGAGAACAGTTAAAGAAAGATCTTAAAGATTGTTCAGCTTTTTCCTTACAAGTAGATGAATCCACCGATGTAAAAGATATATCACAGCTAATCATATTCATCAGAATGATTTTTAAAGCTTTTTCAACCAAAGAAGAATTTTTAACAATTATACCTCTGAAAGGGAAAACCCGGAGAGTGGACATATTTTTCAGTTTTAAGATCTTCTTGAATAGCATTCAAATATCTCTTTTTAAATTAGTATCGATAACGTCAAATGAGGCTCCCGCAATGACAGGCCGCCATAACGCCATAACCATTGCATCATTCATCAGACATTATGTGCTAAAAACCTAAATATGACTGATATTATGACCAAAACTTTTAAAATTGCAACCTCAATTCGACCAAGAAGTTTGAAAAGGAGACTTTTTAAATTACAAGTAGAAGAAAGTGATCACGATGGATACATTGAATTACTTATGCACACGGATGTCAGTGGTTAAGCAGGGGCAAAATTTCTTCAACGATTCAGAGACTTGATTTATGAAATTAAGGTACTTTTAATTTCTAGAGGTGAAGAATACGAGCAATTGGAGGATGAACTTTGGCTAATAAAATTTCTTTTTTGTCTACTATTCCAGCCATTTATGTCCACTGCTGGACTGAGGCGTCCTCTAATCGAAAAGCGGCATTTGATAGAGTCGAAAGAATGAAACTATGGGAGAGAATGGAGAATGTAGGTATATCGGGTCAATTGGTAAGAATGATAAAGGGATTGTATGAGGGGATGAAAGTTAGGGCGAGAGTGTATGACAGGACATCAGAATGATTTGTGATCAAAAGGGGACTAAGGCAGGGGTGCCCACTAAGTTCATGTTTGTTTAATATATATTTGGCTGATTTGGAAGGGGTGTTGGAGAGGGACATGCAGGTGGGCTAAAGATAGGTAGTATGAAAATATGGTCTCTTACGTAAGCGGATGATATAGTATGTATGGCGAGTAATAGGGAAGAGATGAATGACATTATTGAGAGAGAGAGAGAGGAGATATATGGACAGGAGGGGAATGGAAATGTATGCATAAAAGACTAAAGTGATGGTGATTATAAGGGAGGGAGAGAAAGTAGGAAGGGTGTATTTAAACTAGGGGGACTGGGGGAGTTGAAAGGGTAAAATCGTATAAATACTTATGTTTTATATTGTAACAGAACGAGTCATGTAAGAGGCATGTAGAGACGGTCACAAAAAAGGCGAAGGGAGCTATGGAGAGAATAAGGATGGTATGGGAGAAAAGGTTTGGTGAGTCAGTGTGTATGAGATTAAGGATTATGGAATTATGTGTAAATAGCATAATGATGTAAATGCATGTGTAAATAGCAAATAGCAGCAGAGATATGGGCAGTGGAGGAAAGAGAGAGGATGGAGAGAGTTCAGATAAAAAAAAATTTGGGTTTGGATAGGAATACTAGGAATGATATAGTTGTGGAAGAGGTTAAGAAAAATAAGTGCTGGATAAGTGGTGTGAAGAAAATGTTTAGGTTTGAGGAGAAAGTGTTGAGGGTTGAAGGGAAAAGGTTGGTTAGGGAAGTATACAAACAGGGAATTAAGAAAAGGAGAAGACAAGATGGTAAGAAGGAATGGACTGAGTATAGCAAAAAGGTGAATAGAAGTTTGGATAATCGAGTGATAGATGTGATGAGTGAGTGATAGATGGCTGGATTGAAGGGGAAGATGCGGTGAGATGAGATGATGAAATGGATGATGGATGTCGAAAAGAGAGAGAAGCCAGTATTAATGAAAGTAGATATAAGTGGATAATAGTAAGTACAAGTGGATTATGGATGAGAAAAAGGTTGCAAGTTATTTAATATCTGAATTAGACATAGGAGAAAAAACTGATACTAAGGTTTAGATGTGGGATCGAAGAGGCTGGAAACAAATATTGGATGAATGAGGAGGAAAGAATGTGTGGATTATGTGGAAGGAAGTTGGAGACATTAGATAAAAGAGTGTGAGATGTTTGAATGGGATGAAAGGGAAAGGGAGTTAGAGGAAAATTGGGTGCGCCTGGGCAAGGATGGTAAGAGTATAGAGTTAATGAAAAAAGTCAGAATGGAATTAATAAAAGAAAGTGAGGAACAAGCTGAAAGAAAAAAAATGTAAAAAAATTAGAAGCTAGGGATTGATAAAGAAAGGGTGGGTTAGGTAGGTTGGAGAAAGGAATAGGTAGTGTGGGGTGGGAAGAAAAGGAAAGAAAGGAAAAATGGCCATTTCTTCTCCTAAGTTTGAGTTAATTTTTAATTTTTAGGCTGAGACGAATATATGTTTAGTTATGTTGTTCTTTTGTATTAAGCCAATAAAGGTTCATTTATTATTATTATTTATATAGTACATAACAGAAAGTGCTAAAACTGTCAGGGGATATTTGGAGCATGTCAAATATTTCTTATACTCCCTGATATCTCCACAAATATTTATATTAAGTCATGAATTATATTTCATATTATTTCATTGAGTATTATTTCAGCTGTAGCTTATATATTGATCAAGTAGATACATGAAATTATCCGAATGATCGGGACCGCATCAAATGTGTCCCATACTCCCTGATATTTTATCACTATGTACAGCAAATAAATAGATTATTACAAAACAATTTAAAGTTAAACGTATATTGAATAAAGAGATCCGCTTTAAAAATAATTAGATAAAGAATTTCCTAACGCCAGTTAGAAGCAAAATAAATGTTTTCAATTTATTGTGATGTAAGCAGAATACAGTTTAATAGAAACTAGCTCAAAATAAATTACCTAATAACATATTAAATGTCTAAAGGCCCAAAATGTTTGATAAACGCACAAATTATATTAATTGTTTATATTTATAAAGAATTTATTTGATATATAAAGAGTGATACTTTTAATCTAGAAGCCATGCTGTGTGTATAATTTTTGAGTACCTGCTCCTTTAAACATAAGGTAGTCCAAATTATTGCTGGAATTTAATTTATAATTAAATACGGTATTTTCTAAAAAACTTGCCATCATCGAGCCAACATACCTCATGCATACAGCCACTCACACATATAGACATTTTTCAAAAACCACTTAATGGTCTTAAGTAGCTCCAGAATGTGCTTCCCAATTCAAATCTACAGATCGAACATATTCACGAATCTTTCATAACCTATAAATGTGTTACTTACACAAATCTAAAAGATAATAAAGAATAGATTTAGGACAACCCCTATAAAATAAACCCGTCAATCTGTCAACATAACACTTATACGACTTCCTTTGAAGTTTGAACGAAAGTATAATTGTTGCAAATCAAACTAATATGGTAGTAATAACATGCTTGTTAAGAGTAATTTTTATAATTTTATTTGTAGTAGTGTTGGTAATTTTGAGTATAACTAGTTACTTTATTTATTATATTCTCACCAAGCCGAAAGAACAAGATTAAACATAATGCCAGGATTTTTAACCAGGAATATATTATTAGGTATTGAAACAAGAGCAGTATGAAACGATAAATCATCTAAATGTTCCATCATACTATGTGGACTAACATCATATTCAATGTTCCATATGACGGAGTTTTTGAAAAAGGAATGAAAGACGAGATTGGCTAAAAACATTGCGACTCTATCTTCAGTTATGATGGAATATTGGAATGATGATGAAATCTGGAATCTTGTAACAAAATATTAGAAACGTCCTATTAAAGAATTCTGCTAAATTTATTAATCACATGTATCATTAAGATAAAAGTGGTAATTACATAACTAAACATTATATTTGAGTTTGATATAAAGCAGAACTGAGGTACTGCATTCTAGTTTCCCTGCAGCGGACAAAGAGTAAAAACATTATAAGTAAAGGCTAAACAGACACTTCAGCGTCATTTTTTGTTCATCAACCGCATCCACCATTCCGGTACCTCTTTTTTTAATATGATGCACGAAAAGGTGAATGCTTCGGGTTTTACTCAGCAAAGTGTGGGTCAGCAAAAAATGGGGGCGGATTAACCATTCCTCTCGCTTATATCAGCGGTGGCGAACCTGTGGCACGTATGAAATTTTGTCTGGTACTTTATCAATTTTTTAACTGTATCCCCTATTTGCAACAAAAAATGCAAGATGTCAACACTTTATGGCGCCATCTACCGATAGAATACAAAATCTATTTGGACTACCTTAATGTTAGATACGAGGATATATTGAAAAATTCTTAGCCTACTATAGAAGCAAACAAAATTTGAAAGTCAAAATATTTTATTATTCAACATACTCTCCTCTTAATTGGATACATTTATTACATCGAACCTACAACGTCTCTAGACCTTTCAAAAAAAAATTACTTGTTCTGCAAACCAGGCCTCCACAGCTTCTATCACCTCTTCGTTGGAAGAAAATTGACGACCTTTTAAACTTTTTTTCAGTTGAGGAACGACATGATAGTCGGACGGAGCCAGATCTGGTAAATAAGGGGGGTGTTCGAGTAATTCCTAAATCACGAATTGATTGCATGGCAACATGCGATTTTTGTGCTGTCCTGTTCTGCAAAAACAAAATACCTTTGGACAACTTTCCGGGTCTTCTCTCCTTAATTTTTTCTCGTAGAGTGGTCAGTAACGTCCAATAGCAATTTCCAGTTATTCTTCTACCCTTATTCAGAAAATCAATCATGTTTACTCCTTGGCAATTCCAAAAAACTCAAGCAAGAACTTTTCCAGCAGATTTTTGAACACGAAATTTCTTAGGCCTTGGAGAATCAGAGAGTCTCGATTCCATCGATTGCTGCTTTGTTTCTGAGCCGTACAAATGTAACACGGCTTAAAAAGTCTGCATCTTTTTCAAAGCGAGCACAGATCGAACGCGATGCTTCAACCGTTTCACGCTTTTGGTCAACATTCAGACATTTGGGAATCCATTTTGCAGAAATTTTTCTCATGCGTTCATATGAAATATTTAGTGTCTCAGATATTCGTTTTAGCCCAATTCGACGGTCTGATAAAATCATGTCATGAACTGCATCGATATTTACGGGGACGGACACATAAACTCTATTCTCTTCTATTGAATAGACCAATATTGGTCTATGCTCTTCTCTCTTTGTCCTCTTTCCTCTTCGCAATAAATCCCGTACCTTACCGGAATAAATCACCTTGCAATTTAGACCTTTCCATACCATTTCTTGCACTGCCTTTCTGTCATCTCGACCTTCACATATCTCAAATATAATTATGTTTAATTTCTTGTCTCCTTTCTGCCTTTCCTCGTCCCTTCTATCCAATGAAACTATTCTTTCCTCTAAATACGTTTTTGCTTTCTTCCATTCTTCTTCCTTTTCCACCATCATGGTTCTCCACTTTCATTCTCCTTTTTAATTTCCATTAACGCCTCCGTCACTCTCTTCATATAATGAATCAACTCATTCTCAAATTTAGAATATTCCGACTTTTTTTCGCCACTTACTAACTATGTTTGACCTCTGCACAAATCTGCCCATTATACTGCTTTCACCTTCCATTTTCTGTTCTTTTTGTTTCATACACCTATATTACTTTCATCTGCTCAAATACGTAAAATATTTCAATTCTTCCTACTATCTATTATTGACTTCAACTATTTTATATAAATGAATTTCCAACACAGACAACCGATAAAAACTACCGTATTTATTTACGCCTCTTAATTCTATACATTCTATAATTGTTATTGGTTATCAACTTACTCGCTGTTTAATTGAAATAATTCAAATCTAATGTTATCAAGTGCAAGTACAAATAATATATGCAAACTACGATATTTCATGCAATAATGTAATTAAAAAGTTCATTTTATCGCGTATATAAACGCAAAATTTTTTAATGATTCTATGAATTTAATAGTTTTAGAGTTATTATGATATAATAAAAATTATAATAAAACTCACATAAAAACGATTTTTTTTTTGTATTCGTTTTACGAGAATATTATACATTCTCTACATTTCATTGCATGAAATGGCAAATTATAGAGGCTTTTAATAAGGCACGTAAACTTGTAATAAAACTAAATCGTCCAGGATTACATTCGGCCGGTATATAGGAAATTTATATTATTATTCCTCGGATCTGATGTAAAAAAAAAACACTTAATACTAGTGTTTTAAAACTGCATATGAAAAGGAGTACATATATTTTATCTAGCAGATTTGAGAGTAAATAGACAAATAAGATTGAACAGATCTTTTACAAGCATTTGCGTTCAATAAAACAATGTCGTTTATCGTATTTAATCGCTTATACCGAGGATTCCGCCTAGACTCTTTTTTTTTAACGAGGTTTGTGTATGCATTTACACATGCTACATGCTGGCTTACGTTTGCATGGAGTACTGTGGGACTCACCATAAATACAGGCACCCCACTAAACCCATTCCTTTCGCGCCTCTAAAACCTTGATTCCATTAACTTTTCTTCAAGGGGATTAGGGTAACGTTGTACGTGTTAGCACTAGGTAGATTGCCCAACGATGCCTTGTCCAATGCGCTTCTATTCTACTTCACATTCTTTTACTTTACACTATATGTTTTCTGCCTAAGTCTCTGTTCACTCTCCGCCTTGTCCCTCATATAACATACCCATTTTTGACGGCTCATACGTTGCTGAGTAAGAAAGGCCGAAGTATTCGCCATTTTGTGCATCATCTAACGAAAAAAGGTACCGGAATGATGGATGCGCTGGGTTTTACAGAGCAAAAAATGACGGAGAACTCTCTGTTTACACTTACTATCTATTTGTTTACAAAAACATCAATTACCAATTTCATTTACAACGTAAAGCTGGTTGCATACAGAAACTAATAATTCATAAGACGAATTTTGATTTCTAACAACATCCGGCTTGTGGCTTAGTGAGTATGCTAATAAAGATCGCGATGCTAATAAAGAAGATGCTGATGATCACTTATAATAATGGGGTGAAATGGCGCTATACATCTTGAACAAACCGCTTTTTAAAGACATTTGATGTGATTATTGATATTACGTAAGTATCGAAGCAATATTATTACTCATTCCACAACCAAATTTCAAACTCAACTGAACACGCACTCTGGTATCGGCACGTCGCAAACTCGTTCAAATAATAGCCACAAAGCCGAGCGATTTATATAAATATAATAATCCTATGCTCGCGAATTAAACAATAAAATCTTCTATCGCATAGTTGGGGAGTAACTATTTTATGCGATAGAAGATTTTATTGTTTAGTTCGCGAACATAGGATTATTACGTTGATTACGTACTTTGATTACGTAGTAAACAAGGTAATGTCTGGCGACTAGATTCCTCAAATCTGTAGACTCAAACACATTGCTTACTTTAATATTTATTATCATTTACAGAGTTATATTTCGTATAAAGTAAGCTGGCGCTATTCACTGGTATACTATAAGATACGACAATATTGTTGCTCACTCCTGCTGCATAAACTGCTGGTCTGTTGATTCTATTGTAAACGTGGGGAAGCCGCTAGAGTGTAATTGGGTGTTATGGTGTTACGTATGGAAGGAATAAACAGAGTTACATAGGATTGTATGGATGGACCGTGTCACAGAAATCAATGATATATGAATGGCCACACACGACCCGTACCGCAGAGTAAAATTTGAGCGAGCCTCATGTCTATAAAAGTGAGATTTTTAAGCATGTAAATACAGTTACTTGCGAACTCGAAAACAGGCCATCCAGCAGCAGTCAGCAGTAGACCGAGCCGAGCCAAGCCGAGACCAGGGCAAACGTTAACTGACCTGTCGCCCGAGGAGATATTTGTGAAGGTCATTTTACTTCTGTAATTATTAGAGAATTGTTTAGCCCATCTGTGACAAGCCGCTAAGGCTCCCTATTAGTAGCGTCGCGTGTGGGAGTTACGTTAACACATTAGCATAGTACGTCACAACATATCATACATAGCCTTTCACTCTTTCTCATCCAATACTTATTGCCTCTGTCCTCTCTCTTTCCTTACCTGCACATCTAAATCTCACTATCATTCTGTTTTCATCCATATACATGCCAGACATTAAATACTCTGGCATACCTCATTCCACATGTATCTACTATTATATCTACTATTCATTATTATTTTAACCCTCACTTAGTTCTCCATTTGTCTGGCTTGTCCACATTCTTTGTCCTCTCCTCTACTTGATCTTCCATTATCTTATCAAACCATCTATTTAACGACCATCCTACCCTTTCGAATGTCTTTTTCCTATTCCCAAACCACACATTGTTACACACTCCTTTTCTTACTTCATACGTTCCCGCTAAATATACTCTCCTGACCAATCTATCACTCTCTTCCATAAATACTTTCCTCACAAAACTTACCATTTTCTTAAATCCAGCTATTATAAGATACTACAATCCAAACTAAATTCATCAACCTTTGCTCCGTTCAAATAAAGTTCAAGCGCGTTAAAATATTAAAATGGTAATTATTTTGTTAACATTTTATTTATGTTTAACATTACATCCTTTTCAATGATAATAATATAAAATCAATGGCTCAAACACGAATTTATTTAATATCATTCAAGAAAAGCCAAACGATAGGATTTAAATCGAATATACTAATATATTACCATTTTACCATTTATGTAAATATTAACCTGAGGAGGCATTTATTATTAATATGCATGCAACATTATTTTTCAATCTTGTTGAATATCTCACGCTAGAAAATCGAAACGAAACTATATATTTATATTATAAGCCATAGAGTAACTACATGGTTATTTATAAAAGCCTACATGACGTACAATAGTTTTATATATACTGTTCATTTGAATAGGATGAAGAACCTGAAAAGATTTGGTGCTGAAGGTTGAAATTTCTTACGAAAACTGTAGTAATAGAAACCCCGCAAGCTTGAAGAAGTAGAATGGATTAAATATTTAAAGTATATATATATATATATATATATATATATATATAGCCGTGAATTTCAATGAACATACTGTTATTTTGTAACAAAGCATGTTACGAGACATAAATTAAATCGATTAAATAAATATGATTTGGAAACCCTAAACTAATAATTAACTTTAATGCATTTACTATTTATAAATATTGAAAACCTAAAACCTATGAATTTGCGGTTCGAGCAATGCTTACCATATATTACATGAATCAGAGAGGGATGTACAGTCCCTCAACTGTCGCTATAATATGTATGACGAATTATGCATGCTAGATGCGTGTGTGTGTGGAAGCATTGATTAGTTGGTTGGCGTCATTCACTGGTACGCTATAATCTTCCACGTTACAGCTGCTACGTTCTATTGTTAATGCTGCCAAGAGAAAGGAATTGTGTGTTATGTCCTTATGTAGGGTAGGGTTAATACCGTGATTTACATAGGATTGTGTGAGGAAACCGAATCGAGTAATAAAATGTCGTGTGATTGTTCCACATAGATCCGTGTAGCATCTAGATATTGAATAGCTTTGTTTCTCTTCCTACCCTACCTTCAACCTATCTCCTAGGCCACTAGAGTGTATAAGATCTCTTATCCGCATAACCGTAACTGATCTTAGTCACTGAAGCTCTCGTGGCAACTACGCATAATCGTAGAGTTGCGTAGCGAGTGGATTCCTGCGTTTACAGTTATTCATATCGTATATGTAGATTCACCCCTACCTTCCCGTCATATTGGTGATTGTTTGTACATGCTTTCCGCATTACTATAATTTTATTATTTTATCACCGCACATTCGAATTGATTTACATGCACCGCTTTTATTTTGTGTTGTGATTATTATTAGTATTAATTTGTACTGTTTTATTTGCACCGCTTAAATACTAGTTTGTTAAAATCGCTATTGTTTGCTTTACCGACATTAATACGTCATTACTTTGATTTAACATTAATTATATCTTTCTCTGAATAATTTCTTTCTTTGATCAAATTGTCTAGAAGACCAATAGATGTTAGAAGCCACTGTATTACGCATAAGACTCGAAGCTACTCGTGGCCTTAGTAAGCCATTGAGGACCGGAGGAACAACAAGGTCCAGTTTCATCTTGCGGTCTCACGTTAAACTGACCTGGCGCCAGAGGATTAATATTTCCGAAGGCTGTTATATTCTGTAGTAATTAAGATATTTGTTTGCGCCATCAGTGACACGCGCTAGGACTCCACAATAGCAGCGTCTCAAATGGAATTCTGTCACATTTTTGTTCGGAATTTAACAAATTAGAACCTTTTGCAAGAAGAAGAAATCACACCGAACCCGAGAAGTAAATCAGATTATAAATACGCAAAAAATATATAGAGCCCAACAACGTCAAACTGAATACCGTAAAAGACAAATTACTCCTTCTCCACAACAACATGGAAATGGACGCTGTTGAATCTTCAATAAATTCACTTGTAACAAACAGCTGACAAATCAAAAAGAAGACTTTGAATAACAAAATAGAAAAAGTAACATTAGACAAATAAAGAACAACGCAGCAAAACGACGAAGTCGAAAGCACACCCACCACATTTCACACACGAGTAGAATCTTTTAGTTATTTTTTGTACTGTAATTTTTAGTAAAGGGGCCTGACAATGCATAGCACAGCTCGCCATAAAAAATATGCAACATATATGAATTAAAAATTACAATGTTAATTCGTCTTCACTACGACTTCCACATCAAACAATACTCTTGATTTTTTTAACCATCAGCTTTTGTCCTGTCACTCATCAGTGTTGGTTGAATGAACGCTTGTTTCCATTTCGACTTCAACCTTTAGTATCCAAAAGTAAATAAATTAACATTATTTATCAAGAAAACAAAACGTAAAAAGGCGATAGTGAAATATTTTCCATTTGTTTTCAAAGAGAACAGAGTTTGACTTATACCTTTCATGCCACGCAAACTGAATAATAGTTTTCCGGGGTATTTTGGATTTGTAACGCCAAAAAATATTAGACGCATTCACTTCCTGGGAAAAGAAAAACTTAGCGAGATGAAAAAAGAAATTAGTGGCAAAGGGGCAAAAAGAAAGTAGTTGTTTTACGCGAATAAGTTTTGTGCTCCCGTATGTTAGAAAGAGATAATTGAAAAAATAATTTTAGTGATAGACTTTTAATAAACAGAAGTAAAATGCAAGAAACTTCTTCTCGATGGCGACACGATCGACCGCAAATATAAAAGGGCCAGGGCCAGAATTGCATTAGAAGTTGAAGGGTTCAGTATAAAAAGTTTATTCTAAAGTACGCGTATTTCCTTGTTCATTTTCTCTTGTTTACTATGTCTGATGTGCAAATGTAAGTCAGATATTTATGTTATTATATATTTTGGTTAAGGAAGTGAAATACCTTTGAATTTTATTCTAAGTAAATATTTTTTATTTATCAACAAGTTAAGAAATTAATTAATTTTTATTTAAATATTTCGTGGAGTGAAAGATCAATTAATCAGAACCATATTATATTACATTATATTGTCAATCAACCAATTCTTTATTAACTGCTCTCTAATTAGTATTATTAATTAAATGTTGCTTGGTCGTTATTTCATTTATTTTCGACTGGGAGGAAAACTCGATAGTTTCATTTCTGTAGGTGTCCTAGTGACTGATTGTTCATCACTAGGACAGTTTCTCTCAACGACGTTAGTTTTTGTGTTATTGGCTTCCTTATATTTCCTTCCAGATTGCTTATATCTGATGCGTTGTTAGCTGGAGATACCAACGTCGGACTTAGCAATCCGGTATTTGTCAGTAGACATGTGTCAGTTACTATTCCATTGGATAGTAACTGGCACATGTTGGGGTTCTGGATGCAGTAATTGATGAGTTCAGTTTCGCTTGTACACACATTTCCATGTGTACTATCGCTTGTTCCATGGCTTCTGTAGGAAAATTTGCCAGGTAGGAGGTACTTCACAACGGTGATAAAAGAATCAGATTTCTGGCAGAATATCTCTGATTTAAACAGG
>WYDF02288094.1:0-16514 GCA_009867245.2 Adranes taylori
GAACGAAGATTTTGATAGGCTATTGGGTTATTTTCTGCGTCACGTCGAGTCGGATATTTAGACTGTAGGGATTTTAGTCGATCTGTGATGGGCTCAGCAGAGCAATGTTCATATAGTAGGGCACTCGGAAATTGGAACTGTAACCTGTGAATTTTACGAAGTATTCTTTGTTCACAGGTAGATATTAAACTGTACAAAAACAACATTATAATCAAAACTAAACGGCGCGTAGCAAAACGGTAGTGCAATAATAATACTAAAAATCCAGCGCTTGGCAAAATATTAGCGATGCGGTGCTGATAAAGTAAATGTTAAATGCGGTGATAAACTAATAATACGGAAAGCAGGTAGCAGTTATTCATACATAATTCATAGATAAGATCGGATTCGCTTTAGATACGGCAGATGAATAATAAGAACGGCAGGTATCTTAGGATTTTAACACGACGTGTAAAACAGCTGGTTACGCTGCTGTTCGAAGCACCCACTCTACAGATAGGCGACATAGCTGGCTGCACTGCTGTTACCCTTGCCGAGTGAACGCCACCAACCCGACGACACAATTATTAGAAGTATACACATTGTGCGATCAGCGGAATTCCGTAACACAACTGGTTACGTTGCTGTTACTGTTGTTCAATGACTATTTCTAACCCTGCGCACTAATTAGTTAGACGCACCCACTCTGCAGATAGGTAACACAGCAGGCTGCGCTACTGTTACCCTTGCCGAGTGAATGTTACTAACCCGACGGCACGTTTATTATAAATATACACTTTAACAGGTGTGGTGGATGCTAGATTCATAAAACAGTGGGAAACACTGCTGTTACTTAAGCGACTACATTAGCCACATAAGTTACATAGGCCACTAGCTTATGCTAATAGTATACACTCTATCCGGTGTGATAAACGGAATACTATAGACGCGTAACACAGCTAATTGCACTGCTGTTACTGTTGTCCAGCCAGAAGTATTCATCCCTATCACAACAGATTGCGTTGCTGTTACTAGTGTCGAGTGACTACGATTAACCTCGCGACGCAAAGTCAAAAGCGTATACTCTAGTATATTCGGATGTAGGTTATAGGGAAAAGGGTAGAAAGAAACTATTCATAAATATATGCATACGGTCTATCATACGACACAACGTAGAAAGTTAATCAAAACTCATGCAATATAACTAATACGATGTAAGCTAAATTACGTTACGTACTAAAAAGTATACCGGTAGACTAATGTCGCTGGTCGCTTTTGGCTCGGTTGGTATGACTGATCTGCTCTCAACGGGTCGAAGACAGGTACTCTCTTTGAAGATGTAAAGCGCGCCTATTTGTAGGCCAAGAGCCATGTGTATCTCTAGGTGCTTGGCACATAACGTGTGAAATTCATCACACATCACGTTACGACCCGCTACGGGTACCCATAGAAAAGAGTGTGTTCGAGAGAGTTAAAACATAAATAAATTATAATATTATTAATAAAACCTAATGCCCGGGGATCAGAAGTTAGAAGATATAATATATCTGTATGTAGTAAGAGCAGTGACGACAGGTAGTCATCTTTGCTTTAATGCATTATTCGCAACGTTTGGTTTTATGTACGATCGGTACTATCTCTCTCTCTCTCTCACACACACACTCGCTCTCCCACAGAAAGACACACACACATATGTGCGGGAATATGCAAACATAATATCCCTACCTAACTTATTCTTACGCACAGCGGTTGAAATTTGTTATCATGTTTACATTTATAATCGATACATAATTAAATACGTTTTAATTAATCTTTAAATTTTAAATACTACGGAAAAATATATTTAATAATTATAGTAATTAATTTCTCTAATTAATTTACTTATCTTAACAAGTGTTTATAACATCTTCATTTCTCTTCTATTCTATAAGTAACTTCTATCACATATTTGTGCATATTTTGATAGCATATTTGTGCCGTTTACCTACCCTATATGGGCGTAGCTGTAGACACCCTCGTCACGGAATCATGCTCTCATCTGTAAACAGATTTTTCGAGTTTAAGAACACTTTTGAAACTATTAACAATATCATCCCATATATTATAAAATTAGCTCTGACGATCCTCTGTTATGGCTGCGCTGAAAGGAAGATACTTTAAAATATTCAAGAACCTATCACGTGTCATGGCATTTTTTATGCGAAAATTGGTATTTTGTTATTTTTGACCAATATAATCTTATGTCTGGTATTTGCACTAGGCCTATAATGAGCAAAATTTTAGCAAATTCATTTCATCTATGGTGACAGTTGTCCAAGATTGTTGATGTTTTTTAGTGATAGATCCTAAATACTCATTACTTCAAGCTTTGCATTGAATAGCGTATCTATTGGTCAAATAATCGTTAGTCTCAAAACACTATCAGTAAGAAATAATTTGTACAGAGAAAACGGATTATTTCCCAAACCGGATAACAGGATAACGGATAACGAGAAACCGGATAACGGATAACGAGAAAACGGATAACCTCTTGCGATCATTCAGGTTCTACATTTCTCCTTCCGGCTGTTGGTATCCATCATAATTTTCTTCTAAATCGTTCACTGAAATATCATTTTCTGTACAAAATTACCAGTTTCACTATCCGTTCGCTCACAATCATTAACAACACTTTCTTCCGAAGAAGACGATAGCACTCCTGGTTTCTTTCTCCCATTGGGTACAATTGATTAATCTAAAGTGTTTTCTTCAGCAAAATTCAAGTTGTTCGTAAATTATTGGGATATTGGTATTTCACTTAAATTGTTGGAATTTCAATAAAAATAACAGTGCAAATTATTAGGAAGTATTATATGAATGATATTTCAACAATATTTTTATATGATATTGTTGTCAACAATATACTTGTTGTTATGTTGTTGTTAACCACTAATAGTAGAGGCGTACCTGATAAGTTAGCACATATTGAATGAATAATAAGATGTGAAAAACGGCGGCCGATAAAACATACTACAATATTGCGCGCCGGCGTCTACGTGTTAAACCAATGTATATAAAAATTTTGCCTAATATATTTATGACAGAAAATAAGTGTTACTTTTATATTACTTTTAAATATGTGTATTCATTTCTTTAAAAAAATCTAATGCATCATCGCTAATATTTGAATTAAATCTCTTCATTCTTTTTCCACAATACATCATTGTCATTATTCTGTATATAACAGCTCCTCTACGCACGATGCAATGTGTAACCAATTTCAGATTTGCGGTAGTGGTTGGTGGTTACAGCAATATCTCGGGCACCCTCTTTTCAACTAAACCATGGAAATAACTGTCATCTATTTCGACAGAGATAAGATCATAATTGAATCGTGTGGACCTCTAAACAGGATTGTACTGTTGCTTTACTACATGTAGTCAAAAAGCTGTGTCTACCGTAAAACTTAATCTGTTACACAATTTGTTGATCAACAATTTTAATGTTTTACATTCACAACTACAACACGTCCATAATATTCCCATATAAGTTTTATGAATTTCTATCTGTATATTAAATGAGTCATATAATGTGGGTTTATTTATATTATATAGATTTCCATCCATATAATATAATCCATGTATTTGCACATAATCGTGTATCAAAACAAAAACATTCAAAACAAAACACAGAAAATAAAAAATATAAAATATATGGAAAAGGACAGATATTAAATAGCTCAATTATTTAAGCATCAAAATTGTATATAGATCGGAAAACGATGTAAGCAGAAAAATCTGTAAAAACATAAGCAACACAAGACAAATAAGAAAGACCAAAAATATACAATACAAGAGGCGGGCGATGTAGTAATCCAAGTAAGAGTTGCGTGAGTGCCCATCGTAGGATGGGCGCTAAAGTTTAGATGACGTTTTACGACGCTTACGATTTACATTATACAAAAAAAGATATTAACTATTGTTCAGTTCACGAAAGAACATGACTCTCAATTGGGTTTATTTCACGTAGTAACGCCTTACGGACTTCCCCTGTTCAGATGTAAATAAAAATTTAAACCATACGCAATCAGCAATAAAAATTTTGTCCAACCCATGACAACTATATTCTGCATAGTAGAAATGTATTATATTTACTATTAGGTTTAGGGGAGAGTTGACCAGTTTATAACAGTAACAAGTTTCTAACAACTTGACTTATTGCCTGTGGCTCCTATAGGAGCGAAAGGCTTCAATGGTGTTTTGTCGGCGGACTCTCCTGCATGACAGCAATCGCAATTCTCCTCAGTTCTTCCCTGCCTCAGCTGCTTCATCCATCACAGATTTCTTCCAAGCCTGCTGTGGTCGGCTGCGTCCCCTGCCCTTGGGGGTTCTACTCCAGCGCTTTTTCTCGATGGCTCCATCCTGTTTCCTCAGTGTATGGCTTGTCCATCTCCATTTTCGCATTTTAATCTGGTTAACAATAGGTGTTTCCCCAGGCCGCTCCCATTTCTTATCATGTCTGGTCAATAAACAGTCAGTATCCTGCGAATACATCAGTTTACAAACCTTTGTAACATGTTTGTAATTTTTGCAGTAACTTTGCAGATTTCACATGCATAGAGAAGAACAGATTTAACGTTACTGTTAAAGATTCTCATCTAGCTCTTGTAGGCCAAGAGCTGGGTAGAGCTGCACAAAGGACCCATTTGCCTTATTTATACGTGCTTTAATGTCATGTAATGCTCCACCTTATTTATCTACCATACTTTCTAGATAAAAGAAAAATCGGTCTATCTCCTCGATTTCCTGTCCATCCAACTTGAAGCTCTCTCGATTTCTTGAAAACAATCTCATCCCCTTTGTCTCACTAGAGTTAGTCTTGATCCCTGCTTTCCGTGCTTCACTTTCCAGTTCTTTGAACTTGTCATTCATATGCTGAAAGTTGTGTGCCAGCAAGCAGATGCCGTCAGCATAATCCGCCTGACTTCCAGTCTGCCCGTTAACCTCCACTGTAAACCTCTTCATTTTTGACTACACTTTCTTATGATATTATCTATTACAATGAGGAAGATAATAGGTGAGAGTATACATCCTATCCTAACTCCAGAGGTCACTCCAAAGACCTCTGTTAACTTTCCTTCATGCACCACTTGGCACTCATAGCCATTGATGTCATACTTTAGTAAGAGTTGCTACATGACTGGCCTGTCCACTGAGTCAAAAGCTTTCTCAAAATCGATAAATAGCATATATGTGCTTGAATACCACTCACAGCTCTGTTCAATGATAATTCGAAGAGTATTGATCATGTATACACAGCTACAATGTGCCTAAAAACCAGCCTGTTCTTTAATTAATAATTAGAATAATAACTCTCGCAAAAGAAATCTCCCGATACGGAAATACTCCAAAACCTTGCCGGCGTGGTCGGCAAAATTGCAGTATGGAAGATCTTTGCTTCAACTGTCCAAAGCAACGTTTAATACAAACCCTTTCCTTCTTCAACAAATTACTGTATCGGGGTCCTTGTTGTGTATTTGGGTTTCGATAGGAAGTCATTAAACAGGGCTCTTTTCTATACCCTTCATCTGCCACGATCAAAGCTCGTTGTGTATTGCGACGCATAACGACCCAAGTGGCAGAGCATTTTCAGATTCAACTGTCATGGGTAGAACCGGACCATTACACATCTACACTTGTAAATTTGTCCTGCGCATCGCACATTGCTTATATATTTATGGTAGCAAAATCTTTTCGGTTTATATATTCATCTCCAAATTCGGAAGGCTTTCGAATACGGGTATTTCCTCATTGGAAGATGGAAACTTGATCCATAGATTTTCTTTCTGCCAAATTTTGTCCGTTACTTCAGCAATTGTTTATGACGCAGTACTTTGGTGAATTCCAATTATTTCTCCACCGCCGTTTTGGTAACACGGATCAGCGATATAATGTAAAAACAATTTCATTTTCTGCAGCGCTGATAATGCACCACCTCGTGTCTCATTATTCTCCTCACCAAAGAAATGGTTGGATAACCAATGCTCGTTTGCTTCGGTGAAACTAAAAATGTGTCTAAAAGCATTCGGTGATGTTTCTACGCGTCATAATTACCACACACGTGTCGCTCCCCCCATCCCCCTCCCCGGAGGTACCTTCATTTATCTGAAGGTACCTCTTCACTGGAGGTACCTTCAGATAAATGAAGCTTTTACTATAGGTCCCTAACAAAATCATAAATTTATTCATATAATCTGAAGTATTTGCTTATGGTGCAGCAATGCCTTTACTTCGGTTGTAAAGCAAGTGCTACAAACTTATTTATTATACTTCGAAGGTTTTGCTTCATGAATTTGATGAAAAACAATATGCTACGTTTAATTCATGAGACCCATTATTTAAGCTCCACCATTACCCTTTATAAAATATTCTATATGTTTATATAGAATATTTTATAATGTTATTTTATAATGTTACAAACACAACACACGTATAATTTGAAGTATGTGGATGATGCGTATATTTTCGAACAACGAACAAAATGTAGCTCATACCACAATGATATATACATATATCTATGCAATATGCATAAGCCAGAGGACACTGCTTGAATAACATTGTATATAAACCGCGTTGTTTAACGCCTTATCTGATCACAGGAAAACCACTGAAACCGAGCTGAGTGAATGAGATATATGAGTGTTGACCAAAGAAAGAGTGAGCTATTGGTAAAATAGGAAACCTATGCCTATATGTATACATGTGTCATATATAAATTTCTCGTTGTTTGAATAATTTCAGTTCCCTATGATTTATGGGAGAATCTATGAAAAAGTTTACTACGTCTTAGAAAAATTGTTTTGAAAAGAGACACTGTATTCTTTAAGTCTGCCTGTGTTCCTATGTTGTATAGCAAAGCAAATAAGTTATATTTTCATATACTTATCTCTGCAAAATTCACCAAATATGAACATCAAGCTACAGGAAAGGCACAATTTTTCATATAAAAAGTTTTTTCTGAAGAAATGTTTTTTTGCTCAAAAAATTAGAAGATGGGTCGATTTTTCGGTATCTGTGCGTACTGATGTAAATTCAACAATTTTTCCTTCCCTCTGGGACTGATCTAGATTAAATTTGGTAAACAGTTGTAGACTATGAGTCCGCAGAACGATTTTTTTCATTTTTTTTTTATAAATCCAATATGGCAGACAAGAGCCATCTTCTTTGTTTCGAAATTTCATATTCAAACTAGGAGGCTTAAATTTTGTACATATATAGTACGTTGTATTATACGTCGAATAAAAAGTCCCATGTTCCCAAATTGTATAGGAAGCGGTATTGCCACGTTTGAAGTTAAATAAACTTTTTGAAATTTCTCAGGAAACTTAATTAAATTCAGGATTTTCAGGAATTCAGGAATTCAGCAAATTCAACAAAGGATTTTAATTAAATTCTTTGTGTCGAAAGTTCATTTAATACTTAAGCGAGTTTAAAAAAGTAGCACATCATAGCACCGGGTACTTTGACTTTGAAAAAAAATTATGCATCCCTAAATATCTCGATTCCTATGAATGTTGTAATAATTGGGGAACCTATGTAAGTCTTAGGGCGTCAATTCTGCCAGTCTGACCAACTTAATATACTTGACCGATTTTAAAAACTTTTTAGTAACACCCTGCATATTTTGTTTACATTTGGTAACCCTTGTAATTCTATTTAAAGTGATACCACACATAATGGGTCTAACTCTTATTATTTCAAAGATATGAGCCTTAATAACTTAAAATTTCACAACTTGTCGGCATGACAACCGACATTGAACAATCCTATTATATACATGTAAGACCTACCTAATAGCTCATATATGCACAGTTACAGGAAAAATTATTTTACATTGTAGACATATAAACTGTTTTGCCATAAACTGTGTAAATGCTGTTGCAGGTGCTCATTATAATTTTGGGAGTGCACATTATAATCCCTGCGAGTAGTATAGAACGCGATGTTGCCACGTTTAAACTTTTACAAACTTTTTTATATATTTCAGGAACTATAAAAAACAGGACACTTGAATAAACTTTATTATATAGGCCACCAAAAGCACGTTGAATTCTATTTAAAATATTTTTCTAAAATTACAAACAATCACATATACAGGGTGTTCTTGTGTACATTAAAAATCAATTGTAAAACCCAGAGACTTCAATTTTACGCAAAGCGGACACGGAGGAGAAATGACTCAAATGCCGTAGTGAGGAAAATTAAGTCAAAAACGGCAGTAGGCCGCGCCAAAGTGGACAAATTTATTAAGACAAAGCACGCCAAATACGGGGAAAATGTGAGTCAAGAGCGGCGGTAGGCTGAGGCAGTGCAGATCGGGGGATTCATGGGTAGGCGATTTACAGGTTAGACTAATGTTGTTTAGTTTACCCTAAACACTATTGTGCGAATTTAATTTAATAGACGACTTAAACGGTTCATCTTTCATAAGATGTCTCTGTATTAGAATCTCTTGAAAACCTTATTTGTCTCTTGTCAAGTACAATTGATATGATTCAGTTCCATTTAGTTTACTAAACGCAGTTAGTAAAAATTATATTTTTCTTCCTTTTCCTCTTCAAGGAAATAAGATATCAATAGCTATGTATTTGTCATGATGCTTACATAGGAACTGAAAGAAAAATACACGGAAGGATCGTAATATAATTGTGAGTTTATTATATGTTCTATATCTCTTTGTATCTCGCTCTCATGAGAACAATGTGATAAAAGTGTCGCACCTCTCAATCCGTCATATAGGAACTTGAACAAGCGTCATGGGTCGCGCGGGTTTAAACGCGCGACTATGATCATCTCAGTCATCGCATGGGAATCATATCTTAATAGTTCGCAGCGACAATCAAGAATCGATATACAACAATGTTTATTATTACGGTAGATAGCTACAATGAATTAATTGTTCCCATTTAATTTACATAATACAGCTGAAGTCAATTTAATAGACATCTATTAGTAGTTTAAATAATTTTAATTTGTACAAATGACAAAATGTTTAAATAACTAAACATTTCCTAGAACTTGACCATCATGACTTTTGCATATTTCAAGTGCGTAAAGTGGATACAGTAGAACGAATATCTTTTTTCACTGTAAAATATCCCAGGACCAAGATGAGATTCTTTTTCCTGTTACAATTCAGGAAGACGAATTGTAATATTAAACTTAAATAAAGAACTGATTCTTTTTTATAAATTGCGTAGTTTATGATTTCCCATAGTCCAACCAAATTGATGCATTCAATTTAACCTTCAATTTCTATAAAACGGATTGTAGGATGCTGCTTTCTCCTTTAGTGTGCATTGCGCTTTAGTATCATATAGAGAAAAACAGGTCCCCTTTATTCACACGCAGTTATATTGGGCACGCTAACGTATATTCTACTGTCTAAATCTCTAACTTTCGTAAATGCATTACCCGATAAATCGCACTGATAAAGCGACGTACTTTGGTTTTGAATTAATTCGGAATGTTCCTCGTCCTACCACATATACATTACTCTAACTCTGTAATCGAGCGTGCACGCGTTATAATGTTATGATATATGAACGTTTCGTTTCGTTTATCGGTGGTCAACAATATATTTAGATTTTTAATGAGTTTAACATAAAACTTAAAAGTATGTATTGAAGAAGTTTATGCCTGTTATCTATTATATACGTAAAGCATGTGACTCTTGATGACGTGAAAATTTCGGAAGGCTCCTATAACCTGCCTTCTTGGGGAGACAACAGTTACCCAAACTGAAGGTGGTTAATTCGGGCCGCGGGCAATTCGGGATCCACGAAGACGTCTTGCGAATCTGCTGAGTGCTTACCTGAAATGAGGCATCCGAACTTGACTTCGATGGGCGCCAGAGACTTTACCTAAATCTCGGATATAAAATAGATCAAGAATGCACAAAAATAAATAATCACAGTTCACGATAATATAAGCCACCTCTTTACTTTAAAAGTAATATAGTTACTCCAAGTAACATATTTAATGACATAGCAATTATCAGGTAGATAGAACAAGTTGAATATTATTTGATAATTATGGCTACGAAATATATGGCAATAGCAGTCGTAAATTATATATAAACAAGTTAAATATTATTTGCAAAAGCTAATCCTAGATGATTCAAATGAACTTGATACAATGCGTATATACACTATCGTACAGTTTCTGTATCTCGAAATCCTTGAAGACCCAGATGTACAAGTAAATGCCGGTTGATGAAGAAATTGTGGAATAACACATGATGATCGTTTGGTTCTGCTACATAGGATGACAATTCTGCCACGATACAGGAACCTAGTGTCAACCCAGGCTGCGTTTTTGTCTCTCTCCCCGTGTAGAGAATAAATTTGAAAATTCGTCGGATCCACACAATGCCCATAACATATAACCGAATCGTATCGGGTTTCCACTTATGAATTGTTTGAGACCATGATGGGCATAACATTTTACTATCATCTGGTCGACCTATAAATATGATGAGAAAATATGTCATCTTTAACCAGTTCGTCGTTATTTGCAAAGTGCAACATTGATTTCACTTTGAGAATTGGTTCCCTGACAAACAATTTTGCACAGTTTTGACGCCCAAATCTTCACCTCATGTGTTCCCTCCCTGATGTGTTCCAGGATATCGGCATTGATAAAACACTCGAAGAGTTCCAATGGGGTCATTGTACCATACTTCATCCTCAGTTCATATTTCATAAGAAATACTTCTTCTTCAGTTCAATTTATTTTCTTCAGGCTGGTCGAAATCAACACCAGAAAATGGATATTACGGATCAAGCTTCCTCCATTTTGCTACTGTATTACCTGATGACAGTACCTGATGACAGCCAGACAGTACCTAATGTTTATTAGAAGTAGGTTTAGTATGTGGAGTAACGATATCGTTGCTGTACTCTTGCACCTCAAATTTTGCAGGAATTTGTTCTTACTCACATCTTATCGCGCATATACTCAAATTTTCCCCATTAAAATTTAAGTACAAGTATTTATATTACAAAGTACATTCTTTGTGTTTGATACAATTTGAATTTATCTAAATAATCGATTAAAACTGTTTTATCGTTATCATAGGGTCTTCGGGTCAGAATAATGAATAAATTTGTAATCAAATTGCAAGAGAAAAGTGCACACTCTACCTCTGCGGTTGCTGCGAGTACTACGTTATCTTCAGTTCTACTACTAACACTATCATCAGTATAAATACTGACACAACCAATGTTTTAAAATCTAAAAATGTGCTTCCGTCACTCCGCAAAATTGCAAGCAATAATGTGGTAGGAAAAGTGGGGAGAAAATATAATCCCGGAGGGAAGAAGGATGGATTGAATATGACGACATCACATCAAATATTTTTTCTGATATATGCAAGAACGCCAAAGAATCACAATTAATCACACATACCTTGTCGAAAGGTGAGAAAAGTTAGTTGGATGCGTTTGTTATTGAAGGATTCTCGAATTGGAAAAAGTTACAGAGCTCTTCAAAGCCATGAAAAATCATTATTTCACAAGTTGTCCTTTTTAAAGGTCAAAGCTCCAGCAAAAGATGCGTACATTTTGCAAAATTATCGAAGGCAAAAATGACTGTGATGCAAAATGCTCGTATATCGGTTCCAAAAACATTTACTACAATACAATATTTGGCAAAGCAAGGTTTGGAAATTAGAGTTCACGGGTCAAACTTTACAACGGGCGAGCTCAAATGTGCGAGCTGAAGACTGGCAACAATTGAAAAGTTGGTTTAGTAAACCAAAATATAAATGGTGCTCACATGTCCAAAACGAAATTTCGCAATTTTTTCGCAAAGTGCAATTACAATTAATGCAGATTATTAAAAGGAGAGAATGATATGCGCTGCTTTGTGATAAGACTTCAGATATTTGCATGAATGAGCAAGTATTTTTATGCATGCGAGTTGCTGATGACGATTTTGCAGTTCATAATACTATTAGGGTTTTAATGAAATATCGATGACAAATTTGAAACAACTTTTCAAGGTAATAAGAGATGCTTTACTAGATTCGACATTCCTCTTAATCAATATCGAGGTCAGTGCTATGATGGAGCAAGCAATATGAATGGTATTAAAGCCGAAGTCCAAACAAAACTCGGTGAAAGAGAACCCAGGACACTTTTTGTACATTGCATGGTCCAAAAATTGAATTTGCTGGTAGAAGTTGGAATGCAAAAGTTACAAAAGATCTGTTAAATTTTATTAGAAAATCTCCAAAAAGTTTGAGCATCTTTGCAAGAATATTGAAGTTTATTGCTAAGAATACAATCTCATTTTTAAGTTTATTGTAAACATAGATGGCTAACAATCTCGTTTTCAAATTTATTGTAAACAAAGCCAACAATAATTAGACAAGACGAAATAGTTGTCAAAAAATAATATCGCATTAAAAAATCTGAAATTGCACATAAATTTGAATATACAAATAAAATATCAAATGTCCTTCAATCCATTTTTAGGATTGTGCATTGTAGGATTATGAGTATGAAATGCCAGGTTAGGTTACGTACTTCTACCTTTGCCCCCCTTTACAAAATCAAAAGTCGGTGCCCGCATCACCCAAACATCATAACTCACACTGCGTCGCCATTTTTTTTCATAAACTAATAGTTCGTATGCTTGAAAGAGTTGAAAATATACTACTGATTAATCATTCTTTGATAAGTAATCCATCTTGTCATAAGTTAATACAATTAGTTTGTCCTTGTGTGTTGTTAGAAAATAAAACACGTGCTAATGCATCAGTATAGATATTTTATATAAACCATAAATTTCGCCAAATTAAATGAATCCAAAAATAAATCGGTACTTAAATTTGTCGCCAAAAGTTTCATTTTTAAAGAGGTGGAGCAGCTGGCCCGCTTTGTCCTAAGCTGCTTCCAATTAAATCGCCAGTCAATGCTATATAGCAGAAAGCGCCTTCCTCGGGAATAGGTTGCGTAGCCATGAATTCATTTACGTCAGCACTAGTAGGATCTGTGATTGGTTTCAAATCTGGAGAAAATTTGGCGGCTTCAGCTAATGGTGGTAAGCGTCCGACTGGCGGATAATCAGCAAATGGACCAATTAGACGCAAGTTATAGACGAAACTATAATTTCCATATTTAATAAAATTAAATAATTTTTCTGAAATGTCTGGAAATAAATCTAAGTAAAAAAAATTTCAGTAATTAAAAATTAGAGTTCGTGTATATTTGATGTATATAATTCGATTAAAAGTTCCTAGTGCAAACTACATGTATGCTTAACGTTATTGAGAGAAAACGTTAATTTAAAAAAAAATTAATCAGTTCTCTCTAGCAGGCAATAACTTATTGATTTGAATTTGTAAATATTACATTTATGGCGAAGAGCTCTAGAAACCAAAAAAAAAATTTGCAAAATTCGGTTAAGGAGATGCAGACTTAGAAGCTTTTGTTGAAATTAAGTATTCATGAAATTCTAATATATTAAAAAATATTTAATGTCATTTGAGCAAAATTGCAAAAAACAAAACAATAGTTGACAATAGTAAAGACTAATTTCTCATTTACAATAAGTAGAGTAGTACTCATTTGTTGCAATAATCTTGTAGAAACAGATCATCAAATCGGATCTAGTTTGGGAGTTAATTCAAGATTAACGCAAAACACCTTGCATATGTTGACCAACAAACTTTAAACATATATAGAAGATTTAATAAAATAATATTTATTCGATGTAATAGGTTCAGATAGAGTTAGTGTGTATTTATTTACACACATACAATGAGATTCTGAAAAATATGGGTGATGATAAAGATTAATACCTTATAGCAGAAATGGCCATCCACACGCAGTTCATCGGCATTTTTTCTGATTTATTAGTCTCTTATATTTGTTACATATTTTTCGAAGACAACCTGCTTAATCTAACTAATTAAAATTAATGTAGTCGTGTCATTAAGCGACGACACCCATCCATATGATCAGTTATACTATGCAAATATGCGGCCATCGTATATGAACAAAGAGAAACCAGTTGTGTTAGTAACAACGTGGCTCAATAGTCCGTTTCATGTTTTCAGTTGTGCACTTAGCTGATTTGAATACACACTAAAACCATAAAAACTGATTTCTCTACAATAAGTAGGGTAGTACTCATTTGTTGAAATAATCTTGGAAAAGGGCAATGGAAAAGGAAGAAGAAATGAAAACATTTATAAGTCAGCACACGATCTCGAGATGGAAGGACTGCGTCTAAGGCGAGTGAAGTTCCAAAGTTGACATTGGGTTCCGGAATCTATTCGATCAAGTCAGAGCCTGGAATAAAGCGAAGGAGATCGTTGTCGTTGCGCCACAAGCAGCGGGCAGGTCCACGCCAGCGTAGGCAGACATCAAATCTGAACCGTGGGAAGAGGTCAAGTCTGAAAAACAATTGAAAGTCGGCGAAGAACTGAGTATCAAAGAAAATAATCCAGGGAGGGAGCAGCAGCCAATCGGTACCATAATGAGCATCTTCAAGAAGACCACAGGTACCATGAAAGCAGCCGTTGTTAACGTCAAGGGTCGAGAATTTACAATGATTAACGTCCGCCTCTTAAAATCAGCACCAAGTAAGGTTGGAGAGTAGCAGGAACAACGGCGTCACTAGTAGAAGCGAACGAAGAAGAAATGGCAAGAAACAACCATTAGATGAGTCGAACAAGAGTCGATGAAGCCGCCGACAACAACACACGTCTTCGTTCAACGTGGCAGTAAGTTCAAGCCAAACAGGGAGAAAGTAAAAGGAACAACCTTGAGAAGCAGAAGCGAGCAAGAAGAGCGGATAGAAACCAAACAGTCGCAACAAGACGTACATTCAGCCAGCAGTCATCTGTTGCTTCTAAGAGACTCGGCAGTATGTTCAAGTCATGAACACGAAAAAATATTATATATTTTTAAAATTATAAAATATGTTACTTTGCTTTAGTGAAATACAACATTAAGTATTGAAACAAGGAGGTACCTTGAGGATGATACATCATACTTCACGGTACTTTCACTTAACGCTGTATTACACATTTTTGATATATAAAATGAAAGTATAATTCAGCAAAATATTTGGATAATCCAGACCACGGACTGAATGCTCCCTGATATCTCTCAAACAAAGAGTCCGCAACTTTCCAGCGGCAAAAGAATGCTTGTAGAATGCTTGAAGTACTTAGAACTAAAAGTTGATTATATGTATATGTATTCAATTCTGTAAACCATAATAATAAAGTATCCCTCTAATTTATGCAACAGAATTGAGCACTGATTACTAAAAAAGGAATATAACTTTATTTGATATTTTAAGATTTTATCACATTTAAATATTCATCAAATTTCAAATGATTAAAAAGATATTTAATGTCATTTGAGCAAAATTACAAAAAACAAAACAATAGTTATTTGAACCATATGTTTAGAATAAAACATAACTAATTTTTATAAAGCAAAACATAGGTAAACTATTAAATCAATGTCATTCATATGAAACGCAACTGCATGTGTAAAAATTATTATTAAAGCGACATACAGTTGTACTTACTAAATTTATCAACACATTATAACGTGCGTATTGAAAGAACATCTATAGTGTAAACAATTACTGTGATACGAAATCACATTCACATTGTTTTTATATTTTTTGACTATATATTCTGATGTTTAGTATCAGAAATCGAGTTTTATTGTTAGAGTCATTAAAGAGATTATCTAGTTATACAAAACTGTGTGTTTCTCTTCCACACCACTATGTTCTACCGGTAACTCCATAGTAATTAGACTACCATCTAATTACGAGACGAAAAAGTGTAATTTACGACTACCTTTTTGTACAACTAAATTATGGAGTAAACGTCAATAAAAGTTTAAAATATTTCAAAGAGATAGCCGGGAAAAATTGCGGATGTTTCACTGCAACCTCCTACTAAAATTTCTAAACGTTCAGACAACATCCGAGGAGATAACATCACAGTTGACAGTATTATGATTTCCGATAAGTCCGTGGTTGAGCGTAGTTCTAATCCGATTTTTTTTAGCGAATTTCCCTCTACCTGTAACGAAAATGATAAAGCTCCATTTGAGCTTTTTATCTCATATGCTGACAAAAGAAGAATCCATAGTGAACTAGTGAACTAATTAGTAAAATTTTGATCCAAGAAGAGGTTGCGGAAGAGCAGTCAGTTGCTAATAAGTCAAGATTGATTGATTCAGTGTCCTTTACTAAGCATACATGTGCCAATGAAGTTGTCCAATCAAATTTACATCATAAATATAATTTCGTTTCGTTTCTTTCGATCATGAGATCTATAATTATGAAAAAGCTTAAATTTGTCAAAAAAATTGAAGTTAACGGTTCGCGCAAGCTGCGGGCTCCAGATATTACTTTCGAAACCTAAGTCGGATATAGGCCACGGAATTACTAAGGCGATAGAAGGCCGACGATAAATAAATATAAGAAGAAGAAGAAGTCTTTGAGGAATGGATATAT
>WYDF02288105.1:0-16513 GCA_009867245.2 Adranes taylori
AAACGTTAATTGGGTTTGCATACTAATAACTAGTGCAATTAACTGAATAAAGAGGTATGGAGATATTAGGTATTAAATAAATAAAATTCATATTAATTCTTATACATATTTGTTTTTATAAAAATATTCTATTCATGCGTTTTCATATAAAATTTTATTGTGACTTACAAATTATAAAGTTTATTTAAAATACTATCGTTTGGATAAACATAGCAAAAAATTATAGATTCAAAATGTCCAGTTTTTAGTAATTTGTTTGAAAATTCGTTGAATGCGTAGACAATATTTTCATAAATAAAGTATAGATTTCCATCTATGTATCGAAACACTGAATCAATTTTAGTAGGTATTCCATTAAAATCGGTCTATATCTCTCCATAATTTATTACGTTGAATGTGCATTCGGATATTTCAACATAAAATCCATTTTTGTAAAATAAATATGTTGGACCTTTATACGTATTTACTGCCGCGGTAATGTTCGCATTTGTACTGTAAGGTATCATCTGAAGTGAAGCCATCCAGTATGGAGTCGAAATGAAGGAAATTCAATCATGTACATTACATTATCGCTAAATCGCATAATATAACCATATGGTCGTTGTTAAATTGCTTGTACTTCAGTGAAATTTGCCGGAAGAAATTGTAACCAATCTGCAATTTTCATTGGCGGTCCATATATTAATGTATTTAAATTCATGATCCAAACATATAATATACATATAACTTGAAGCGATTCAAATAAAATACATATAACTTGAAGCGTACAATCAAAAATGTTTTAAACGATTTAATGTTCCATAAATCATCTGCTGGTAAAAATTCACTTTTTGATTGAATTGATGATGATGCTGTTGTTGACGTTATTTGAACAACTGGTTTTGTTTGTTGTAGTTGTAATCGTAGTTCTTATAGAAGGATTGTTTAGGACCATATAGATTTCGAATAGCAAATATATCCTCTATAATGATACTGGATTTTCTGCATGATAAACAGGATTCATAATTGATTTTTGTTCCTTATTATGCGCAATTCCAAATGCATGACCAATTTCGTGCACAAGCATAGTCAATAAATTCACTCTATATCAATTAGCTGTAGGCGCATATCCAAGATCCCAATCTTTACATGAATTCATATGTATTTCAGTCATATTACGTGAACTGTTAGTATCAGGAGCAGAATATGCATGTGCATGTTGGAGAATATGCATGTAATACACCATGGTCTTGTTCGCCATAACAATCCATAGATTCTGAACAAGTGCGAGCATTATATATCTTTTCATGAGAATGCGATTATCCACGTTTATAGGAAAATAAAATATTTGGATCTGTCGTGTTGTGTACGAAATCTAAATTTGTTACATCCGACCACAAACCGAAATGCGAATTCGGAAGTTGAGTTTTATTGACAAGCACAAAATCCCATGTTAGTATTGATTGTTTCCATCTGCTTGGATATACATTATATGAAAACGGTAGATCTCGATTTCCACATCGTAGTTGAGTGAAGATGTTAGTGTTTGGCTGTTTACTTCTCCATCTTTCGACAAGAAGAAATAAGTTTGATATTGTCAAAGCGCTTTTTTTAAATCTTCATCACTTACACGAGATTTGAAAGCAAATTTTCATCTTCATCCAGATCTTTTTTGTACTTTGATGTCTCACTTTCAAAATACCCGTACCTCGATAAATATTCAATTGCAAATGTTCGATTATAATCGACATCATCATCATTAGCATCATTAACGGTTTCATTATTTGCAAATATTGTATTATTTTTTAATAATAAACACGTAATTAAAAATAGCAGTATTTTGTTTAACGAAGCCATGTTTACGACTGATTAAAAAAATTAAATTTGCAACCTCTTTTATAGTACTCAGGGGTTCGTAGAAATTTGTTGCAAAGGAATTACGAAAGAAAAATTCAAAAAATATTTGTATGATTATTTATTGAAAAAACAAATACAATATGTAAATATATAATACATAAAATAAATTTAATATGAAATATCAGTCTTCTTGAACTTTCTCCATCCTCTCTGTCTTGACAATATAATAGTATAATGTTTGTACATTTTCCAGCGTGCAAACATATTTGCGAGAAACATCATGTTCCAGACACGCTGAAATTTATTTACGTAGTCGTGGGCAGTCAGTATACTTTTCCAGAGTTACAATATGAATATTTCTTCCAACACGTTCATAATCCAGCAACGATTCCAAGTATCCAACTTTCTGATGTCCCTTAACGTAGATTGTATTTATATTTTCATCATTAGCAAGATGATTTTCGATTAAATCATTTTTCATATAGGAAACAAGCATTTTACCTCTCGAATATAGTATTCCATGATGATATCGTTCAGGATACAGTACTCGATCTTTCAAGGCGCTTCGTAGGTGATTCCATGGAACGGTCGGTTTCAAAAGATTATAATGTTTAATAACTGATTGATTTGGATTGAGCACACTACATTCTTTAGGCGTAAAGTTTGGAACATCAAAACCTTGAACATTCACAATAATACAGTTATGCGGCGACGACGACGACGACGATGACATTTTGAATCGATGTTTCTGCTGAGATGATCAAATCACGACTAAACAATTTTTTTTTGTTTTTTTACAGCAGGAAGTTAGATGAGTTTTCTTGCATGATTTTTCAGCGGATTCGTAAATCGTACAATGGAAATCGTTAGAAAAATACATTTCATTAAATACCACGATGCGTCAGGCTGCTGCAAATAGTTTTAAAAAGGATTTCTATAAGCTAATGAATAACGCAATTTTTGGTAAATTTATTGAAAATGTAGAAAAACGAAAAGATATTAAACTGGTAACTACCTGGGAAGATGATGGTAATCATCGTGGAGCATGTAGCTTGATAGCAAAATTAAATTTTCGCGATATGGAAATTTTTTGTGAAGATCTTGTTGGTATCCATTTATCTCCTGTTAAGTATGTTTACGACAAACCAATTTACATCGTTTTTGCTGCCCTCGAAGTATCAAAATGGTTAATGTATGACTTTCTCTATAAATTCATTAAACCATCTTATGGTTCTAGAGCTCGTCTGTGCTGTATGGATACTGATTCATTCACGTTGCATATACACCGATGCAACGATAATTTATATAATGACATGAAGTTAAATATTGAACGTTTTGATACCTCCAATTTCTCTCCGTCCAATCCTTATCAAATTCCACTCCTTAATAAGGCAGTTCCTGGTCTTATGAAAGATGAATATACAGGGACTTTAATGTATGAATTTTTAGGTTTAAGATCGAACATGTACCCCCGATTGGTGAGACTTCTATAACAAAAAAGTTAAAGACAATAAAAAGAATATCGTTAAAAATAATATATCTTCTGAAGATTTTTGGATTTGTTTATTCCAAAAAACAATGCTTCGCAAACCTCAATTAACTTTTTGCTCTGTAGGTCACGATATATTTACTCAGACCCAAAATAAACTTGCTCTGTCTCCTTATGATGATAAGAGATACATTTGTGATGATGGGATCTCGACATTGGCTTGGGGACATTATGATATTCCTTCTTCTATTTTATCTGAAACCTCCATTATATTTTGATTTTTGATTATATAACCTCAAAATTTAAATTCGCGCCACTGAATGGTCCGCCATCTTGATTTTTCGTTTCGAACGAGTTTTGATATAGGTCTCGTAGGGTTCGGTAGAATTGGCAGTCGGCTACTACTTAAGCCAGACACCTTGTAGAAGATAACCATTCATTTAAGGAAGACGGAATAAAAATTCTGTTGTGTAAAACAACAAACAGTACATCCTCGAAAACATTGAATGTTTAAATTAGAAAACTATTACCATCGTATATTACCAAACATCACCCATTTCAATCTTTCACAAATTAAAAGATCTAAAAAGGACACAATTAATTATCAACAGAAAAACAACACTGACAGTCTCCTTCTCACTACTCGACAACAACACAAGCCAAGAATAGGAAGAAGAAAGCAAGTCACATTAAAATAACCACAATAAATTTCGTCAGTAAATAATTGTCGAAAAGAAATATTTCCACGTTCTTTATATATAATGCAGATAGTGAAAAACCCATTATTATAAGTACTCTCATCAATTCTATCATATTTAGTTTTCCTCTTCTCAAATGATTCAGCATCACTTTGTCAAATATTACTCTTTAACATGTAAATTACAGCAAAACATTATTAAATTGCAGATTAGAGATAGCTAAGCTATTTGAAACCGGTGCCCAACTAATCCTTTATATGAAGAAAAGACTTATTTATTATTAATTCTAAATAACTAAATAACTTTTTTGTAATTAATTTAAAAACTATTATTTTCTAATTCCCTAAACTTTTCCTCCCTTACACATTTGTCGGTGAAAACTCTATTCTCACAATAGCTCTACCCTGAATTCACCACTGGCTATCATACTATCGACAGTATTAAAATTCAATTTGAAAAAACAAACAAATTTATCAACGAAAAAAGAAATATATTTAATGAACTACAACCCAACTAGTATTTGATTTAAAAACTATATAGTAATCTAATACAAATTTTACGGCTATAAATCACACGAAAACAAATTAAGATTTTCATCCAATTCACTATTTATCATTAGATATATGAGCCATTCATTTTGAAAGTCGCCTAAGTCCATTTCTGAGTTGCCTATTGTTAACTGTAGTAACATGTGCCACCTGAAGTTAACTGTCATAAAAACATTTTGCGGTTAAGTATCTTCAGAGGTTACGATAATGTTTCATAAAAATTTTCGCTGTTATTTTGATAGTTGAAAAATTTTGTTATGAAAGGGGATATGTCAGAAACCACGTACTTACAATTAATTATTAATTAGTATAATAAAATTAGTATTTAAATAGTAAACTTCACTTTTTGGATAGATGCTTTAGATGCTAATTATTGCAATGAAAAAAAAACAAAATTCACGCAATACACACTTAGAAATGAATTTTTAAAGTTAAAATATTAGATTATAGATATTAAACCCATGGGAAAGAACAAAACAACAAGACTAATTAATTCAGACAGTGAAAACGAATTAGAATTATAGAACATTCGTCATCAGAAGATGAAGATACAGATGGTAACAGAGAAAAGAATGGTGACACATAGATCGAAAAAGTATGAAGCTGAATTCAGGGAAAAGATATTATACTCAAGCGGACAACATTACACATACGAAGATATTTGAAAACAAAGAAGACTGCCGCTGTCTGGCACCAGAAATTACGAAGAAGAAGCAAGAAGGTTTGGAATTTTGGAGATTTTAATAAACAAAATTTTTACTATACAAAGTTACAGAGCGCTGTGTTGTGAAACGAAGACGTCAAAAAAAAGGAATAGACTTGCCCATAAATTATAGTTTTAAAGTATTTGTTACATTCTAAAAAAGGAAAAGTTTGCAAAATATTCTTTTTGAAATTATTTGCAAGATTTAAGTGGGCGTATAGTTGGATCATCGAGAAAAATTTCTGAGGAAGAGAAAAAGCATATTGAAAATCATATTAAAAGTTTTCCGAAATTAGAATCCCATTATACCAGATCTCATAACCCTGGTAGAAAATATCTATATCCCGATTTAACTCGAAAGAAAATGTTCCATATGTACGAGCTTCATTGCGAAGAAAATAATATAAAAGCAGTTAATGAGTGGATGTTATAGAAAAAGATTTAATAAAGATTTTAATTTGCATTTCCACCAACCGCGGAAAGATCATGTCAGAAATGCGACTTATTAAACATTGAATTTAAAGTATCGTATTACGATGAAGAAACATATAGAAGAGTTATGATGTCCATTTAAGGCTACCAGAATCGGCTAGGATGCTAACAAGACTTATATTAGGTAATCCGAATCATAATTTCGCTATTTCTTCCGATTTGCAAAAAGCATTACCTTATCCAAAGTTCACTATTCAGTAGCATCTTATAAACTTAATAAGTACGTTCTAAATTGGGTATCCACAATTTTCATGACAATAATGTTCACATATATGTTTGGGACGAAACCATTGCATCAAGAGGGTCCCAACTATTGCATCAAGAGGTAACTTCATGTATCTTGAAACATCTTAAAAATCTATGAAATGAAAGGCATATTATAGATTACAGTGACATGTGTGCAGGTTAGAATAGAAATATTAAAGTAGCTTTAACGTAGCTAAAAATTGTCCAAACTGTTGAACATAATGTGAAAACCATAAATTCTCATTATCAGGACATTCGTTTATACCGAAAGACACAGATTTTGGCGCCGTAAAAATGTCATTAAAGAAAATAATACTGTGTCCCCTAAGATTGTTAGAATGTTATCAAGAACTGCATGAAACAAGAGGATTTCATATGAACAAGATATTTGGAGAATATCTTGTTCATATGGGTAAAGAATTCAATTTTTAAAAGGGTAAAGAATTCTAACGGAGAAACAATAAATTGGTTAAAAATATGCTGGATGCGTTTAAAATTTTCTATAAGATATGAATGGATGATAATGCAGGGTTTAAATTCTGAATTTGTTTCACGTCGAGGCAGATCATGAAAATTCGAATACATTATATTGACATCACTTTATAAAAATAGGACAAATTAGAAGAGCGAAATACAAGGATATGATGGATTTACAACGATATACACCATCGGAGCATCACCATGACTTCTTCAAATGCCTCCTGCATCACAAAATGTAGATGCGCAGTAACTTGTTATGTCATTTATCTAGTTTCCATTCATCCTAAGATTTCCTGAATTGCATAAATGGTGTTTTTCAAGTAATGAAATATAAAATTAAATTAATATTATTTTAATTTGAAGAATTTTAAATTATATCAAAGGGACATGGGCTGTTTCAAATTTTATGACAAATCCAGTTTTTAATTTTGAAAGTGGTAGTTGTTCATTTTTAATAATTGCTATTATTTTAATAGGAATTGTAAATTTAACTCTCTTATACCGGTTCCAGACATGTGTGTATTCGACGAATACAAGACAACCACACACATTTGTCAAATGCATAAGCCAAGTCGAATGCATACGTACAAATGTATGCATTCGTATGTACTCACGCATAATAAATGTTGGTCGAGGTTGACCACCCACAAGCTATGTGAATGAGCCAGGATGATGAATGTTGGCCAAATACATACATTGTCTTAGACCGGTTTTAGCTACACTTAAGGAATGTGATTCATGGGCATCATATACGTTTATTTTTAATTCTCTTAAATATCTCAATTTAAACATAAATCGGCTTAGACCACTTTCAAAATAAACGTCTAACAAATGTTAAAACTCACACACGTAAACTTGACCTTCGAAAAGGTAAATGATTTGAAATAGTTAATAAAATTCAATCCGATTATTATCGTCTACTTGAAATGTTGTGACTTAGTAACATCCAAATTTTTTGATAATTTAAGACTTAAGAGGGTAAAGCGAATACAGTTGACATTATGTGGTATTGATATCTAAGATACATAAGGTATTGGGTATGTATCTAAGGATATCTAAGGTATTGATATCTAAGATACATTCTCGTACAATCTGTTTACGTTATATCGGAAATAAAAATCAAATTAAAAACGTATCACTGAGTGAGATAAGTCCAGTTAGAAGGTCTTATATGATAAACTACGTCACATGCGGATTTTCAATGATAAACTTCACCATAATCTGGACTGGATTAACAATTGAAATTAACAACAATTATTTCATGTAAGTATATGCCCCCACGTCTGAAAGTAGCGCAAGCGTTACTTAAAAGCACAAGAGCATATATTTGATGATGTCAATTTGGCTTGTATTTGCAATAGTTTCATTAGATGAAAGTAGTGTAAAGTTTATCATAAAAGCCGCATACGACGTATTTTATTATACAAGAAGTAATTTAACTTCGACACTCATCTCATTTCGACACTGATATCCGACTGATATTAGACTAGGCGTCCACAAGTGACTTTTTGTCGAGCAAGAGTTTAGTCACTACCTTCTCGCAAAATTCGTGTGCGCCAACGAATAGGTGATTGTCACGGAGACTTTCTTATGATTTTCAAGTTATTATAAAAATAGACTTAAACGTACTAGCAGTTGTGTGCGCTCTTGAAATTTCAAGTAGAAAAAATAAAAAATAAATCACGGGGTTCATCCAGTTTGGACCACAGATTACACACAATATACTGTATAAGGAGCAACAATAGAATGAAATAGCATGTAATGCAGAAACACATTATGTTTACTATTTTAATTGGGAAACCCCGAAGTATGTATGTATAATATACATACATATTTAAACAATCTGTTTAGAAACGAATCAAAATTAAAAATACAAATTGTAAGCATAGTAGACAGCCTTGAGCAGATTAGCACACCTAATCGTAAAACGGGGAAATCCCGATGTTAAGTGTAATATAAATTTCTTTGTCGCATAAAAAGACTCATACAAAAATACTCAGAAGAAATATAAATCGCATAACTTGAAAATCGCATTAAGAAAAAAATCCGCATAAAAAATTATATGTATGCCATTACTCGTTAATAAATATATTCTTGTATAATATAATAATAAGCAGTACCTGTAAAATAAAAATAAATTGTTTAAAAAATATTGGCGTTCATTATGACGATAACCTCTCCACAACACCTTTTTCTCGTAGTGACAAAAAATCACCCGTGTGCGTATGTGAGAGTGACAGTTTCATCACGGAGAAATTGCCTGGCTAAGTAATAAAAAAGTCACTCTACTGTCGCGTCGCCTCGTGTGCTCCTCTCCATTGAACGTAATACCTCATAGTGAAGAGTGACAGAACAAAAGTCACTTGTGTGCGCATAAGCTAAGTATACGTTAACAGTTTCTGCGAATATCTGTTTCTATTGATATAAAAGGACAAAAATGTGCTTTGATTTTTACTAAATCTAACAGAAAATTATTTCAGTTAATTTACATATTCAACGTTTATAGAAATTCGAAGGATAGAGTTCTATAGAATTCGAAATTTGACATTTGGAAGAATCAGCAGACATAAAAAATATTGTTATTTTTGGACTTGCTTGTTTAAGTAATGAAAAATAAAACTTCTGGAAGTTAAGTCGAATTCATTTATTTACTCCATTTATTTACTACGTTTCGATAGTAAGTTACTATCATCTTCAGGGCTCTACAATTTTTTGATAATAAATTTTCTACTTCAGTTATAACAAATTTAAATCTATTGCTATGTTTTAGTGTATTATTTATTTATGTGCAATTCTGCATATATCTATGCGTATTATGATTATGAGGATTATAGTGTCTGTATAATTCAGCCATCATACAGGCACTATAATCGTCATAATCATAACACGCATAGATATATGCACAATTGCACATACAAAAATGATACACTAAAACATAGCAATAGATTTAAATTTGTAATAACTGAAGTAGAAAATTTATTATCAATAAAATTGTAGAGCCCTGAACATGATAGTAAATTACTATCGAAACGTAGGCCGTTTGTAGGAGTAAATAAATTAATTCGACCTAACTCACCGAAGTTTTATTTTTTCATTATAAAAATATTGATACATATTAGTTAAATATTGTGATTGAGTTTGGAGTTTTTATAAAAAGACAGTGTATCAACTAATTTTTAAAACTATGAATATGTAAAAATTAAAATATATTTAAAAATTATTTTGGTATTGAATAAAACTATAATCATTTGAAATAAAATTTATGGATTGTTAATTTTGCGATCCATTAAATATTAGACTATAATGAGAATTTCTGTAACATAAAACAATCATATGTACCAGTGGTGGGGTTAAACCGGTCGTTAAAATGATAAAATGATGCGCTTGTTAAATGAACGGTCCCTGGAATTTGTCTAAAAATAGCCGATAAATCAGGCAATAACTTTTATGAAACCAAAAAAGCATATTAAACATAAAGATATTATAAAATAATATTAGACCTTTGATGTTTCTAAAGAAATATTACATTCTGGTAGTAGTACTTATACAATCGTTATCCAAAGAAGCGCTATATGAGTAGTTATATTACTTAATTTTTTTTTACTTTCCCAAAACTATGATTTCCTTATGTACGAGGATACTCCCAGAAGTA
The DNA here is from genome assembly GCA_009867245.2 of Adranes taylori. Classification (NCBI taxonomy): domain Eukaryota; kingdom Metazoa; phylum Arthropoda; class Insecta; order Coleoptera; family Staphylinidae; genus Adranes; species Adranes taylori. Next base: position 10,145 of record WYDF02288105.1, read on the forward strand.
CCTGACCTGACGTATATACAAAATCTAACAGATTTAGTTGTTGTTTGTAAATGGATATGGTAGAAAGTACCAACCTTATAAAGTTTGTGTTTGAAGTTTGACGATGTTACATTGTTTAGTATTTGTTTGACAGTCATCAATAGTGAATGGTCTCAATGAATTTGTAAACATGGAAACAATTTGTCATCATTATGGATACAATACTTAATAATTTTATCTAAAAAAAAAATATGACGATACAAGTTGCCATTAATAGAAGGTTTCAACGGTATCCTCGTTATCAGAAACATGATTGTGGTCTCTTAATAAAAAAAAAAAAACCAACAGGCTTGCTTACTGAACATCCTGAAAACGCATTGCAAATAGCGAAATTACAGAAATGAGAGATCAGTTGAAGTATCTCGACGCATCTTAAGTTTAAATAGTATTGCCACTCATCTCTGAACAGATCCGTTGATTTGGTTTAATGCTAATGTCTTCATTGTTGAGATTCTTAAGAGCAATGATACTCGTATTCGTGAACCGTATAGTATAGAGGAGTTCAAGAAGCAATTCCATTGGTTATTGATTCAACTTACACAATTGAAGATATAACTGGGTTTTCCATCATTTAAAAAAATGTTGCTATTAAATGTTTAGATTTACAAATTAGCTTTTACATATCGAAATGGAGGACATCTAGAAGGACAATTTTTGAGCGAGAACAGAACTTCCAAAAGGAGGACTGTTGGTCACCTTAATAATTGTCAATCTGCAGAAGATAAACAATTGCACTATTCCTCGTGCGAGTATAAAACTTCACGACTCGGTAATTTGATAAAACATAAATGCTTAGATAGCGGTGGTAAATCATATCATTGTTCAGAATGCGAGTTTAGGACATCTGATCAGAGTACCTTAGTAAGCCATAAGCGCCAACATACTGGAGATAAACCATTTCATTGTTCCTTTTGCGCGTATAAGACTGCTTATAGAGTAATTTAGTGATGCATAATCGCGTTCATACTGGTGATAAACCGTTTAACTGTTCTAGATGTAACTATAAGACTACCCAGAAGGTTAATGTGATAAACCATAAACTCCTACATACCGAGAACAAACGGTTTCATTGTGCTAAATGTGACTACAAGACTACTATGAAGACGAATTTAATGTCATAAATTTCAACATGCTGATGACGGTTTCATTGTTCCGTATACAAGTAAAGACTTTTGCCAAAAAGGACGTTAATTACGTAAAAGTTTACACAGTGGTGAAAAACCATTTCATTATTCTGAATGTGAGTACAAGACTGCAGTCAGAAGTAATTTACTAAAGCGTAAGCGTTTACTTATTGCCGATTAAGAATTTTATTTTCCTTAGTGATAATAAACCTGTTGATATTTATATACAATTACTATTCTAATACGTAAAAGCTACTATTGATTAGAAGATAAAAATGAAAAACGAATAATAAACCATTTTAATACACAACCAAAGATTGCTTAATTATGCGGAAGTCAGTCATTTTTAGTTTTCCTAAAAAGTGAATATTATAAGGGGCTTAAATTTTGTAGACAAGTACTGCATTTTAATTTGTATCTAATTAAATTAGTCCCATTGCAATATTTTCAATAGAAGCGCTGTTGGCACGTTTGAATTCCAAAAACTTTATGGTTGTATTTCATAAGGTGGCCAACTTCCTTTAGTCCTCCTTTTGTAAGTTCTATCCTTGAGATGTCCTCCTTGGCAAATTTGTAAATCTCTAAATATTTAATAGCAAAACTTTTCTGCAAAAATGCTGTTTTCTTCAGCAAAAAATGATGGTGAAAACCCAGTTATATGGTTAGTAGGTTCAGTAAGTTAAATCTGACGCGAAAATTAATAACCAGTGGCAATGCTTCTTGAGCTCTTCTATGCTATATCAAGTATGGTTTACGAACACACCAATGATGCTACGTAAACTAATCACGTAAACTAAATTAACATCTGACTAAATTAACAATTCACCATAATGATGCTTCTGATAACGAGAATTCTAATGAATGCTTCTACTAATGTAAGAAATTGTGCTATCCACTATATACGGTCATTTTTAAGTTAGTTATTGATTGAATTACGCAATTAGTATGCATTTTTTGAGATTAGTAAAGAATTTAATTTAAAAAATAGCTAATATTTGTTTTAAATAATAGAGTTAGAATGTTAATAGTGTCGTCGACCATTTTCAATTAAATTAAAGAAATTGTTATGTCGTCTTCATCTACGTGTATTTTAATGTTAGGTTTTAGCAATATTATTGAAATTAAATTAAAAAAATTGTATTTTAATGTAACGTGTAGTTCAATATTAGGTTTTTGTTTAAACCTAACATTAAAATATACGTGAGTGAAGACGACATAATTTCTTTAATTTAATTTAAATAATACTATTATTTACATCATATGTTTATTTTCTTCAAAGTGTTCTTAGGTTCTTATGTTTCAAAGAATTTGGTGATTGGTATTTTGAATGAAATTTATTTATGCTACGAAAATGCTTAGACATGAAAACTAAATTGAGGAAATTATCAAAAAAAATTAATTTGTTACGCTTCATTCAAAGAAATTTCTTTAATTTATAATAAAATAAGAACAATATGGATTTATATATGGATTGAAGCCAAACTAAGAATAAAATTGCATTTTAATTATTTGAGAACCAAATTCTGAGCACTCTGTGACATCCGCAATCACATTACCGATTATTATTATTTTGTGGAGAACGTTTGGTCAACAAATTTGAATAATAAAATTCCTCAAAGTGTGTGCCCAAAAATCAAGTATATAACAAACAATATAATACACTACAAAATCAGCGGAAGCAGAAAGAGGCTCTTGGAAAGTGAATTTGATATGTTCAGAATGCAGAAGATGTTTAATCGGATAAGGCATTAGCCCCTTAGTCAAATCCGTTATTATTTTAATCGGCCTCCTTTAAAAAGATTAGAAACCTACTCCTGTTTTAAAGAAGCAGATAAAATGTAAACATTCAACTGCGATACAACACGTATAAGCGAAAAATCACAGAAGATCGAAATTTGGAACTATTTTACTATTCAATTTTATTAAATGCTAAATTAGGATTTACGAAATCCTCATCGTTAATGACATCGTCTATTGCTATGTTAATGGATGAGGATGATAGACTGGTAAAGAAAGTATATATGACAGGTATGAATGAAGTGCGTAGAGTAGGGTATAAGAATGAATGCTATATAACTAGAACGAAAGCACATGAAATAATGCGATGGTCGCTTGAGAAAAGGTATGAGAAGATGATAGATAGCGTAGGGTGTATGGGTGAGATGGAGGAGTTAATGAGGGATGTCAACAGGCAATAAAGAGATGTAAAAATAAGAAACAGTAGGTATAATAATACATACAAGTACATAAGAGTGGAGGAATGCCTGAGTATATGCAGTTTGGATGGTATATGGAAAACAAGATAATTGTAGCTAGGTTTAGGTGTGGCAGTGAGGTAATAGGTACTGGATGAAATAAGATGAGAGAATGTGGTAAAAGGAGGGAAAGATGGGAACAAGGGTGAGAGGATTTTCGCTAAGAATATGAGAGTTAGTTTGGGGCATAAAGGAAGTGGGTTGGGATAATGGAGAGGATTAAAAGGAAAATAAAAAGGAAGGGAGGATAGGATACGATACTTGAGGAAAGAGCAAGATGGAGAAGCAATGTCCTGCATCCTTTCTTTAATACGAGAAAATTTTTTTTTTGTTTTTGTTTTTTGGTTTTTTTTTTGGTTGTTGATTTTTGTTACTTTTTGTTTTTTTTTCTGTTCCGATATTATTTTCAATTGAAGAGTGAGAATTATAGGATTAAGAAAGAATATTGTAAGTTTATGTTATTTGTAATATGCCAATAAAGATCAATCTATCTATCTACAAAAGGAAACAAATTGCAAAATAATCTTATCAAATAATGAACGAAAGAATGGAGATTTGATATAGAAAATTTCTCATTACAGTCTATGAATAATAAATATTAACCACATTAGAAGTAGATAGAAGAAAGCTATAAAAGATAAAAAGCTATACTAAACATATTAAAATAAACCAGATCTTAATAAATGTTTAACCCATTCAAATAATGACAAATCTTAATATTTATTTACCCCACTTAAATAATGAAAATTTATATTTGTAATATAAATAACTAACATAATTGATACTTATATTTCATACATTGTACAATTAATTCTCATAATTGCAATTTGATATTTTAATAATATAGATAAATCCGTAAACCTCTAAAATAAATTGAATACCCAACCATCTTTTTTTGTTGTGCATTTTCTTTTAATTTCTCATTTATTGCGGCATATTCCTGGGTAAAGTGCACATTTCACAGTTCTGCATCTCGTTTGGATTTAGAAACGTACAAAATGGACATGTCCATTGACCGGCCGTAGGTGGAGCCGTGCCACCTGTAGCTGATGCAGCTGTTCCACTCGCAAGATTTCCGCCAACAACGCTGCCAGGTCTGTAATTTAATTAGAATTTTTGTAAATTAACAGTTAGTTTATTTCTTATGAAATTGATTGTGTGCAGATAAAATTACATATGCACAGCGTAAAGAGTAATGATGATCAAGTACATATTCTTGGATCATTCTAGGCAGGCAAATGTTTATATACTATGAGTACATAGTATGAGATATGAGCATGGAAAAAAAGAATATAATTGCCCGATTTAAATGTAGGGGAGAGGTAAAGGGAAACGTGTTGAAAGGATGAGAGTGAGAGGATATGTAGGATATATGGGAGAGATGAAGATTGAGCGAATCCATGTGCACATTGAACGAATCCAAGTACGGAAATGAAGAAAGGAATTTAGAGGGGAATATAAGTGTGTTTGGGAGGAGGAAGAAAATAATGGTATAGGGATAATGGAAAGAATTATTTAGGAAAGATTGAAGGGATAAAATAAACTAAGGGTTAAAATTACTTATTCTTTGTAGAAAAGGAAAAGGAGAAATTCCAATTTTTTTTGTAATTACATTTATTTAAGGGAAAAATGTAACCTCTTTACATAATAAGCATACTGAGTAACTACCTAGAATTCGGTGGCGAGCTAGCAGCAATCAATTGTTCAAGAGTCGCCCATTCCTCAGAACGTCTCCAATCCACTGCAGCATTAGCATCTTTACGCCTAATAGCGTCCAACAGAGGCGCCATATAATTATGCATTGGCAGCATATCCATTGTGGCGATGTAGAGCAACAAATGGAAGTCGCTCATTGCTTTGAGGAAATCATCAGGATTCGAATCATGAGTATCGAACTAAAAATACCAAATTTATTAAGCATTCTAGGCGAAAATAAATAAAGTTAACAATGTTAACAATATTAACTAACATTCTACGAATACAACTGATATGAGATTAAATACGAGGGATATTCTCTTTCCGTTTAACCTGTCCAGCAGGTAAGCAATATTGTTTTACTCAAGTTGTTTTTTCCGAAGAAATTATGAAATTGTACAAAGAGCATTAACAAGCTATGATTGTTGTAATTGCAAGTGTAATTTAAATCGTGGAGAATGTTTTGAATAAAAAAAATTAGCTCAAGTGTTGCTTACTATCGCAAAGAGGTGGCACAATGAATTTGAATAGTTATCGACATGAATATTGGTCTTGCTCGGGACATGGTTACAGAGAAGAAGCATGTATACAAGCAACTTCAGTGAACGCAATTGACAATATTCTACCCAAAATTTGATGAAGTGTAGGTTTTATTCTCGAGGATTCACCAGAATTCGACTGGATTCCCGCGTTTATAAAAAAGAAACGCGTGTAATATGTTGTTTCCACATTTACTGTCGATAATCTGAAACATGCCTATAATCCCGAAAACAGCAAGAAGCGTGCTGAATGGTAACCTGAAGTACATTCGAATTAAGTTTCACAAAATGTTGGCGAGAAAGGTCCAATAAGAAGAATTATCTTGGTAACATTTTTTGCACACTGCTGCTCCAACATTTGGATGTGCAAAATATTGAAACAATGGGAGATTAGGAAACAGTTTTGGATTGAAAAATAGTGGCCTTCAGAGAAAGTGATGTTTAACGATTACAGAAATAGTAATATCGTGTATTTTTGTAATTCCTTTTAATTATTAGGTTAGCTCATAGCCCACTCAAATTAAACAAATCTAGAGAAATAATTCCCGGAGTATTGAAAATTGGCACAGTTGGTCCTTGGTACATATACTTAAAGAAACTAAAGAGTCCTGGTGGTGGTGGGGGGGGGGGGCTGTTTAGGTGACATTTTTTAGTTTTTTGCTCATAGCTCTGAAACTATAAGTTGTAGCTAAAAATTGCTATATATAAAAGTTAAAG
>WYDF02288116.1:0-16513 GCA_009867245.2 Adranes taylori
TTATTAATTATTTATTTAAAAAATGTATATACATATAATAAATTTTAAAACGATCTACTTCAATTGGTTTAATTATAGAAACTTTACGGAATATATATATTACTTTGCTAATTAAATTTGTATTTTTGTTTAAAATACAGTTGATATTTTCTGTTTTTGATCTGATTATATTTTTTAATTTGGGTGTTGTGAAAAATGTGTGCTTGTAAAAAAGTTAAAGGCAAAATTAACTGAAAAGCGACTTGAAAATACACAACACTGGATCAATAGATGATGAGTAGAATTATTAGAAGAAAAGTTAAACAATTTTGTTTATGCATTTGAAAGCTGAATTTATTTAATTGGCATTACAAGGTGGTAATTCTTTATTCTTCAAAGCAACTATGAATACTTTTAGTATATTTTAAAGGAAGGTATTGCATGAGCGGTTTCCTGTAAAAGCACTTTGATATTTCCTTTACGGATTCAGAATCAAGCTGTTGAGATTAGTAAATTGCTTAATTGCTTGTTATATAACTACATAACCTGCGCCCAGTTTTTATTTTCTACGCTAGGGGTATTCTAAACACTTTTTCAAATGACTTCAATAAGTTTTGGTTTTTAATTTTAAAATGACATTCATAAGTTTTTTAACCTACGTTAAAATGCCGACGCCGCCGCGATATGGATAAGATGCATGATTTCCACCGCAGAGTCCCAGGTTCGATCCCCAGCATAGACAATGGTTTACGTTGTTGATCGAATCTAGGTAACACTCGAAACGAGATCGGTAATTATATGAGGAAGGTAACTATAATTTATCATGCAGAGGGTAGATGTAAAACTTCGCTCCAGTGTGTGTGTGGGTTGGCATGTACTAAGTTCCCTTTACGAGTTAATCAATAGAAGTTGGTAAAGACGAAATTATCTGATACCTTACCTATCAGCACCGATGGCAGAGGCTCGACGTTAAAACACGTGGGATTGTGTAACCTCTTCATTTTAGTTTTTAGGTCCCATTTCCGCATTTTTTAAATAAAAAACACCCTCCTAGATAATGTCTGGCAACACAAACTACATTTCATATATTAACTCGGGGGAGGGGGGGGGGCACTCCGGCACTCCCTTAGATTCATCACTGCTTTTTGTGGGTGACAACCTTTTTCTGGGCATTCATTCCCATATTTGTCATTCTCATTCTCAAAGTACCTTCTTATAATAGTGTTTTTCAGGCCACACATGCAAGCTTGACGAGCTTATTTTTTCGCATATTTCTCATTTCAGTGTTTGCTCATCCTTTCCAAAAAAATCGGTACTCTCTCGGGGAAACGGCTCATTTCGAGACCAAAAAATGAGTTGTAAAAAATTGAGACAGGACTGAAAATTCGGGACGAATGGTAACCTTAATTCCACCATTAGCAAATCACCCTTTTTTTCTGCAATTTCAATTAATATTTCCTTTCAAAGAAAATACAATCATTAATAATTCAAGAATAAACTATTTTCTGATTTTTATGTACCAAAAACATTTTGATTGAATATTTGGATATACTATACTGAGCACCATACATAAATTTTTTTCTAATCTATATTGGTTGACATCTGGATTTAAAACAATATACAACATTTGTGATATTATAGCAACATTTAGTTAATTTGTCATAAATGGAGAAAAAATGGTGTCTGTAAGGCATTGAAATGTTGAAAACCTATTGTGGCTTTGTGATTGGCTAGGAGCTTCAATCCCTTGATCTGTACATCTAACATATTTGGGCTTAATTGGTGAGGAGGTGCGTCAATAACACACTGTCTTGTAAAAAAGACTGGAGCTTTATGCACCGAGCTGCCCAGCACTTCCTAAGAACATGGCTAGTAAGTAAAGTTTAAATGAATATTATTCATAAAAGATGTGTCGAATATAGGCCATGATGCAGTCAAGGCGAAAGATAGCCGATGTTAAATAATTGTAAGAAGAAGAAGATATTTTATGACACTAACTTCACACCAACAGTTGAATGGCTGGTAATGTTTTAATCAGTACATAACCTGACCTACAATTTCGTTTTTGTCAGATATTTTCCTGCGTTGTACATTAGCTTACGAGAAATGGCAGGCTCGGCGTTACGGAGACTTATGGCAGAATATAAGCGTAACGATGAGTGTCTGGTTTTCGCCTGATATTAATAAATATGTTTTTTTAGAGCTAACTCTAAATCCACCAGAAGGAATTATTGCTGGTCCAATTAACGAAGAAAATTTTTTTGAATGGGAAGCCCTTATAATGTATTAGTAAATAAAAGTCGTGTTGTTAGATTTAACTAGTGTGTTTTTAGTGGACCAGAAGGAACATGTTTCGAAGGGGGTGTATTTCCAGCTAATCTTGTTTTTCCACCTGACTATCCTTTAAGTCCGCCAAAGATGCAGTTTACTTGTGAAATGTTTCATCCAAACAGTAAATTATTTATAACGAATAATTTATATAATTTTATATAATTAAATTTTTGTTTTAGTCTATGCTGACGGAAGAGTTTGTATATCAATTTTACATGCACCGGGAGATGATCCAATGGGCTATGAGTCAAGTGCTGAAAGATGGTCACCCGTCCAAAGCGTGGAAAAAATATTACTGTCTGTTGTTAGTATGCTTGCAGGTAAAATTAAAACTACTAAAGCAAAACTTTCTCATATCCAATTTGTCATGTAAATTTTTTTGAATCGAAATCTTTGAAATACTGCGAGGTGTTCCAATATTACCATACTTGAATCACTGCTGTTTGGGATCGTCAGAGAGACTGGTGCGTAAGATTTTAGAAAACCAACAGGATATCGAGTGGTGGTATCACAAAATACAGAAACTGACTCAGACATATTGTTGCTAAGATAATCTTTGAGATAAGAGTTATACAAATTGTTTGTGGAAAAATGTTAATCTCAATTTCGAAAACAAATCCCGCGTTCCGCAAGAGTGGTGCAAGACGTTAAATGTCCCGGTTTATGTAAATTGACGTCCCGTTTTACGTAAATTGACGTCCCGCTTTCGGGAATTGAACTAAAAAAGGTCATCACCAAAAAAATTAAATAAGAGCAAATGAGAGCCCGTGTATCATAGGTTTTCATTTTCTTTTTTAAATTTTTATTGGACTATGCCCTGCAATTGGTTTTTGAAATATTGTCACCCTACTTTGACAGCCTCTATATATTAGTAATTAGTTTATTAGTGCAATATGCAAAACTAAAAAGCAACTAGTTTTTGACTCAAGAATTTTTTTATGTAATTCTTAGATCTTAGATACATTTTTGAATTTATTTATTCTGATCATTTTTTGTTTATTTACTTTTGTAGGTCGATGACCAAATGAAACTCCTGCAGCATTCGTGGTCTGATATGTTAGTATTAGACCATATACATCAGCGTATGCACAATAACCTGCCCGATGAGACAACATTGCACAATGGTCAGAAATTCGATCTGCTGAGTTTGGGCTTACTCGGCGTGCCCTCACTTGCTGATCACTTCAATGACATCACAGCCAAACTGCAAGAATTGAAGTTTGATATCAGCGATTATATTTGCATCAAGTTCATGCTACTACTAACACCTGGTAAATCATTTTATTGAATTTTAAATTGCTTTTTAAGGAGAATAAATACGTAGTGTGATCAGAAAGTTCACCACTGATATTGTGACACATCTAATTCAATATCTTCTAACATGAAAAATCAGTCATATTTAATACATGAAAAGACACTTGGCCCCATTCTATTTGTTGAGACTAGTGTTATATGTTCTTCGTAATTAAATTCAAATTTAATGTATCTTGTCGCTTCTAGTTTAATGTTTTTCACACACCGCTGATAAATGTTTTCGGTTTCGGAAGCACAAAAATGTCAAATCGAAAGAATCCTATAGTAATCATATTACTTTTAGTGAAGTAAATCAGAGTTTGTTATGCAAGTTACTCTTATTAATTTGATTTTTGACATTAGTTTGTAACAATCATTGCGGCTTCTTCTCTGGAAGTCCTCAATGTCATTTACACCTTTTGTACCGTAAGATTAGCCCCATAATATTGTCACGTTGAATTTGTGGCATCTGATTGAGTTAGCTTTAACGGGTAAATAAGCCAAAGGGTATATCAGTCAAAACTCATTCACTTCAACGAGGAATAGTAGAGCAATAATTTATTTACTCCTTGCTTAATTAAAGTCAAGATTCGACCTTAATAAAGCAAATACTGCCCCTAAATCAATACACGATTCATATATAACACCATTAATTTTATAGTACGCAATTAATCACCAAATAATTTATTTTACATGTAACTACAATTATATGGGGTTGACGAGTTTCGCCAAATAATAAAGCAAGTGCTGGTTAAAATTTATTTGTATCTTAATTAATTTTATTAGTCAGGTATAAATAAAAACTATTAAGATCCATTAAATAATAGAACACTAAATTAATAAAAGTAAAACATGAAGTAACAGATGAATCCTACTTAAATATGTTGAGTACGCACCCCAGATTAATAAAACACATCAAGATTCTAAAATAATCTATTCACAATAAAATAATTTGCTTTTGATAAATTCCAATGACTAAAATAAACATCAACTCTATTAAACAGTGCATTAGTCAAAGGCTAAAATAAAATACATCCTTGAAACAAAACAGCGATAACAATTAACTTACGACGTTTCAATAAGATTCATAATTAGTCAGCTTTATTATTAATTCAGAGTCAAATCAAAAGAACTTAAGGTGTTTGAATTTTTTCAATCAAGGTTTATAATAAAATATTTGACTACTCACATCTGTACATCAGCCATAATTTACACAAAAGAAAGATCGAATGAGAAAAATACGCGTAATAAACTCTTGACTTGTCAAAATCTAATATAAAGTTGTGAATATTTTGTCTACTCAATTTTGCCTTTTACTTCTACTTACTCTTCACTCTTCTACTTATTAAAAAAGTCTATTTACTTAAATTATTTTTCTATTATCTCTCTCAACCACTGGAGCACAAAACTTATTTGCATGAAAAAGGCTACTTTCTTTTCCCCTTTGCTGCTAATTTCTTTTGTCGTGGCAAGTTTTTTCCTCTCGTCCGTCTACAAAGTGACACTATGTTCTAACTCCTTACGCTTGTATCTATTTCAGGTAGAATGAGTCTCAATGGCTCTTCGATCATCTATTCCTTAAAATATTTAAAGATCACTATTACAATAGAATCCCAAGAAATGAATACGTCTAATATCTTTTGGCATTACAATATCAAAGTCTACATAAGTCTTGTTATTATTAGTTTTATTGGCTCAATCCTATATTCGTTGGAATTTTACGTAAGCTGCTTTAATGAAAAAGAAATTTATTTATTAAAAAAAATGTATGTAAAATCTGTTTCCCGATTTTTCTGTTTTAGATGTTCGGGGTATTACGAATCGAAAGCACGTCCAAGAAGGTTACGAACAGGTACAACAAGCGCTTCTTGATTACACGATCAACTGTTATTCTAGTATTCAGGTATAATTAGTTTTGTTTTCTATCATTTTGATATTTAAAAGTTCATAGCAATCAAATATTAAAATACTTTATAAAAGTTACAAATACTTAGGTAATATGCTAAGTTATGATGGGAAATGTAATAAATACCTTCTTCTTATATTTGTTTACGTCGGCGAAAGAACGCCGACGGTAATAAATATCTAAGGAAGGTTGTTAAAAAAGCAAAAGTGGCAATAGAAAGATTATGATGGTGTGAGAGGAGAGATTTCTTGATTCGGATGGAATGAGAATGCTGATTTGTGTAAGGAATATAATGTATGGAACGAAAACTTGAGAGTGAAAGAAAGAGTACAAATGAAGAGCAAAAGAGCAAACGGTACAAATGGAGAACCAGGGAATATTGAAAAAATGATGGAGTCATGCGATAAGTATAACTGCTGGAACAAAGTATGAGAAAAAGATAATGAGTGAAAGTAAGAAAGTACTAAAAATAATTTATTGCAATGTGTTGAAGGATGAAAGGAAGGGAATATTTATGAAAGAATGGATGAAAAGGCGATACAAAGCATATGAAACAGTAGAATGGTTAATGGAAAGATGGCTGGAGAAGATGTTGGAAATGGATGGAGATTGAAGTCAGAATGAATGATGAAGAAGAATGAGGAATGTTAGATGTTGTCACGGTTTAATTTAAGTGTTGTTAATAAGATAAAACTAATAAAATAATATTGTGTTCAATTACTGCGTGCGAATAGATTAATAAACATGACTTACTAGATTCATCAATTACATTCTACAATTATTTATAAATTATTTTACATACAGTTTCTGTCGTTTCTTTCATCACTAACTTATGTTATAATTACACACAATTACTTATTAATTCATTTCAATATATTCTAATTTATGTCACTAAATAAACTTGTTACCTAATCAATATAATCCATCTTAAGAATTATTTAATTGTTATCCAGCACTTTACTCTACTATGCCCCATATCTAGCTTCTTACACAATTTAATTTATTTATGATTTAATTCGGAATAAATTATACTTTTAATTTAATTCATAATTTTAGTTTCAAAACACTGATTGACAAGTATTCACTTTGCAACTTAAAAATTGTTACTACCGACGATGTTCCTGTTAGAGCTTTCTTTATTAATTCCTTTGTTTCACACTCGACCTCTCAAAATTTCCTATCAGAGTTACGGGCCAGTACTTCTCACTACTTTCTGCCTTCCTCTAGTAAATTGCTAGAATTTAACGTATTCTCATTTAATTACCCATCACCCAAGTCTACTAATTACTTTTGGCCATAATGGATTCATGTCCAATAGGGTGATTCAAAAATGTTCAATATTTTTCATTTTTTTTATGCAGCACCCTTTCATACATTTTCATAAATCTAAAAACTTGCAACTGAAGTTTATAAACGTTAATGTAATGAATTTATGTCAATGAAGGTTAGTTATTTATATGCACCTTTGTACGCAATTTCGAATATGTATCTGTTTACTTAATAAAATGTAGAAGATTATGTTAAGTTTTTACAGTTAAAACGTTTTAGCTGATCTAAAAAGATTAAGTCGTCAAGAAATAATCAATATGATGAATCTGAAAATATTTGTCCACGTATCAAATTTTTGTAGCTACTTATCTCAGAAATCTAAGAAACTTTTTAATAACATTATCACAGAACCCCAATCATTTTTGTTCTTAGATTCATCCAAAGCATCCTTTATGTTTATAAATATCCGTATATTTATTGTGAATAAGCAATTGTACTTTTGCTAAGTGACATTTTCTTCAAACAGTTGGCATTTCAATTTTTTTTTTTTTTTTGGTGATGATGCCCTACTCAAGTTCAGTCGTTGGTTCAGTGAGTTAAATCGTGGTCGTAGTTCGCTGGGTGGGTGAAATAAAAGCAAGCCGTTTAACATCGCTTGTGGTGACAGCAAACATCTTTAGACATTAGTATGACAATCATAGATTCGATATTTAGCCGTGGAAAAGTTGTGTGTCACAGGTTACAAACCGTGGATTTTTTGACGTTTGAAACCCAAAGATCATATCCCGCATTCTCTGTTTTATATAATTTCTAGTTATGATATTAGCCCTTGTAAGCTTTCAAGTTGTCACGCTGTATATTAATGTAATATAGTTTCAATTTTGTATGGATAACTAAACCATTCAGATTAGCGGAAGTTTCACTGTATTTTTACCTATTCCTTATAAATAAACATTTCTGAAATTATAAAAGGATAATTGCCTAAAATCTAAAAAAAAGGTGATGAAGCTTAACATGATTTTTATTTTTGTTTGTAGGATAAATTTAACAAAATGATGCAAGTCCTGCCGGAAATCCATACTTTGGCTGCACGCGGCGAAGAACACCTGTATCATAAACATTGTAGCGGTAGTGCGCCAACACAAACACTCCTCATGGAAATGTTGCACGCCAAACGCAAATGAAACAAACCAGAAGAGAATCATCGTTGGGAAAACAATAGAGTACCTTACTACAATTGTTTCTCTCCTACGGAAAGGGACACAAACGCTGACTTAAATTATTATTACTACTATTACTGCGTCCGCGAAGAAAGATATGATAACTATGATGATTCCGATACAGTTTGTATTTTAATCTTATAGGAATCATTCCCATCTATAAAGAAGAAAGCAAAGCAAGCAAGCAGGCAAAGAGCAACAAAACGTGATATTAATTCTGTTAAGATTTTATTTTAAAATTAGTTAAAAGTCCCGGAAGTATAATTTTGTTACCATACACCTTCTTTCTCAATGTTATATGCAAAATGGTTGTTGGAGGATATTAGTTTTTGTGCAATAATAGTAATAATTGTGGCTTACGTGAACTTAGAACATAGACTTTGGAATAACTTAGTATAATATTGTCCTTTAAATGAACTATGATGTTTTTTATCTGGTCTAAAAAAAATTTATAAATATAAAACTATCGCCATAAATTTTTCCATCATCATTATAACGTCGTGTTGCATTATTCTGTTAGATTCCATTAAATCTAAAATAAGATATGCCATTCATAATTTGACTCCTCTACTCTTCACACAAAAGGTAGGAAAACCTATTGCCCCGGCCCATCTTTTCTCCTACAACCATCAAGTACCACAAAAAATCATCCGATAAAATTTTTTTCAGTGTCTTTCCTTAAATCTAGTTCTCATTTATTTCTCTCTAGTCCTTATTCCACTCAACGCTTTCGTAAGTTGGAATAAATTTTAATTTGATTGAATTCATGATTTTATTTTCAAAACCCAGAGTAAAGTAAACCCCTCATGGGGTTTACTTTACACTATAAAATTACAGACTATACACTCTAGTCATAGCTGTGCCTTTAATTCATTTCAATGTTTCTTACTCAACCTCTCTAAATTTCCACTACTTCTTTTTCCACTACTTCTACTAAATTGCTATAATTTAATGCATTCTCACTTAATTGCCTATTAACCCTATTCTAAAAATTACATTTTGCCACAATGGATTCATGTCCGATCCGATTTACTTTCTTCACACACTTATACAGTATTATACTGTACGCTTTCACTAACACTGATAACAGCACGTTGTTTCGACGGGAGATATAACGCTGCTCTTCGATTCTTATGCTGAAATTCTAACTTAAGCAAGATGTTTAAAATTATACTTTATTTCTTGAATAGAAGTTTAAATGAAACTCCACTAAACATTTCAAAGAATATAGCCGTCCTAAATTATTGAAATAATTTAGCACACAAAACTATCTGTTATAAAACTAAACGAGAACGAGGAACTTGCTCGGGACACAATGTTTCCATTATTCTTTTTTTTTTGCATATATCTCCCACATATCTTCTTTGGGACCATATTGTTGGAATCATTCAAGAAATCCTTCACCTAACATTTCAATTTGAGGCATTAGCTTATAGTGAATTTACTCTATCTTTTGCTTTATATCTCATTTACTCAAGAGACTATACAGTAGCCTCTTGTCGTCAACTCACAACATTACTCTATACTATTCGTGTATATATTTCATTTCCAAGAGGCTATACAGTAGCCTCTTGTCGTCTACATATGAATTTCCTCTATATTTTACTTTATATCTCATTTTTTCACGAGGCAATATAGTAGTCTCTTCCCTCAACTCGCAACTACTCTATACTGTTTGTTTTGCTTTATATATCCCATTTACAAGCGTAGGTGGTCCAGTCTACTAGTGCATTTACTCTTTATTATTTGTTTAGCAATATTTTTTGATTTATATATTTACAGTATCACAAGACCCCTTATGGTGCATTTACTCTATATTGTACGATCTATCTCCCGTTTATTTATATAGCTTATATTAGCACTTATATAGCTTATGTTTTACGATGGCGACATAATTTTTCCAGTTACATGTTCATCGAAGAACTGGTAATTACTCTAGATAATATGCTCCGTCACGGCAGATATGCGGCATATCCTTTTTGCAGGTCTTCAGCAGTATTACGACAGCTTTCTGTACCACCTCGGCATCAGTTTTGATCATTTCCGTTGTTATTCTGTTCAGACCCGAAACCTTCTCACCAAGTGAGAAGAACACGAGCTGGATCAACTTTTAGAATCTCCACTGATTCTGTAGTTAGACCAAGGTTTGATGTAATCGTAGGTTTTTAATATGTGCGTTTACATTATTCACATTTCTTTTTTTTTTACATAGGACTAAAACTTTAGTGTCATGAGAGATTTTACCTTTTGCAGGTCTTCGGTGATTTTCAGTACTGCCTCGTCACCAATTTTGACCATTTCTGCTGTTATTTTGTCCCAACTCGGAGTATTCGCACCTTCCGTCTCCCTATTGAAAAGAACTTCATGTAGGGATATCCACTGATTCAACAGTTAGAACCAGATGTGAATCGTGGATTTTCTTTGAAAACTTCTTACGACATGTGCATTTATATTATTTGCAAAATTGTCTGTTTGTCTCAGGTCTGTTGACAAACAAACCGTCAACGTTATATCATGAAAATACGTCAGGGACTGGATTCGACGACCTTTGGATTACAAGTTTTTTTTTGTTTTACATAGGAAGTGGAGAGCCTTCAAAAGGTGAAGGATGCCCGATGCATCCAACAAGTGTAGGATTTTTACCCACTAAACTCCACTCCCTGTTGGGATTTTATCCATTAGGAGGTTGATGAATTTTTTATTGAGGCTTTAGGATTTGTCATCCTCTTCAACCTGGCACTGGATTACAAGTCTAATGCTCTCTGCTTTACCCTACCTGAAGCGTTATATTTTGTATTGGGTACGTACTACTAAAATGCATTATGTAATGTATTCCTGGATTTTTATTTCATATCGTCTGCTCGTACAAACTTGGAAGCCAAAGTTTTAATAAGTTACTATTGTAAAATGCATTTATAAATGCTTGTATCAAGATTCCAATAGACTGTGTTCTAGTTCAAAACTTCTACTAACTATAAAAATCAAAACATAATAGAAGCCTCTTGAAGCAACTACAAATGAATAATAAAAGAAATAAAAAAATTTTGATGCCTTTTAAATGGAGTACAAAATGAAAGGAAATTTGTTTCAATCTTGTTTTGTTTTGACATGAAATGATGTTATTAGCGCTACAACAATGTGTAATATATTATATATGTAGAAAGAGAAAAACTACTTTAGAGAAAAATATATATATATTTTTAAAAAAGTTATTGTAGATAAAGAGGTTTTATAAAGTAGACAAAAGCCCGCTCATATTTGTTTAGCTTTTTAATGGTTTCATGTCGTTTATAACTCATTCAATAAATCACTTCATTGGAGATTAGCATTTTCCTTATGGATCTACGAAAAATTTTTATAAAGTCGACAAACAAAATGGTAATCTATCACTCAACAATAATATGAGAATTTCAATTTATTTGTAGAACATTGTTAGTAACTGAAATTAAGCTTTTTGTTCCTTTATATAGGCCGCATGCCCAGAAATAGAGTATGGAGTTTATTTTCCGGAATTCCGCGAAATTCATATGTTTTCAAGTTAAACGTCTAAATATTACACTAATAAACGTATTTGCAAGATTTTCAGCTGGATATCTCGTTGTTTTCTTCACGTAGACAGTCCGCTTCTTATTTGATAGCTCCATTTATGATTAACTGGTTTACATTTTCCTAACAAATTCTGTCTTAAATCTAACGATATTTCTACAACCACTTTTTCGATGCCCACAAAGTTCTGCAAACCTTTTACGCAAAATATTTAATCCTTCCGCGTCAGTCTACAAAAAAATATTGCGGAACATTATTGCATAATTATTACACTGTAAAATTGGGTTCTGGTAAAATTAATGCTTGCATATTTTCTGTACTAAATCGATTTAGTGATGACCAAGTTACAAGAAGTTACACGAAAATGAATATAACTACCCCACGTGTCCCTATTTAACTAATCCTACAGCTCCGTTTGATTTTCCGATTTTTACGTAATAACTAATGGAACTACGTCCACAAATCGTTCACACATTCACACACACACACACACACACATATTTTCCATGATTCCTTGCTCACTTGTATGGTTCTGTTTTTGCTTTCTGCACATCTTTTCGGAAAGCATTTTTAAAAATCTTTAATTTTACTTTACGTACCAGGTTGGCGCAAAGTGAGCGTTATGGTTTGCATTCTTTATTACTTTTTTGTATGAGCGATAATTATTATAATTCTTTTTGTTTTTAATACTATATTCATGGGGTTTTTTTTTTATTAGTTGTGAAAACCGGTATCCCGCAAGTGGCGGCCATTTTCCGCTTCGCACATACGTGCTCTTTACTAAACATTTTCACTCGTTTCTTCAAATACCTTCAAAGGAAACAAGCAGGGACGGTTAAATCTGCTGATTGCAGAGGCCAATTGAACTCGCTTCTGCGCGAAATAATGCGTTTGCCAAAGATTCCCTTGCAGTATGCGCTGTGGCTCCATCTTGTTAGAACCACAGGGTTAGATGCTGTCCCACAGCTGTCCATAAATTTTTTTTAACATCGTACGCTATTGGGCACCATTGATGGAAACAGCGTCACTGTCTTCATTTTCAAAGAAATGTGGGCCAATGATCCTTTCGGACGATAGACCATACCAAACAGTACATCTAAGTGGGTGTACTTGTCGCTGATGAACTGTTCTTGGATTCTCCGTAGCCCATATCCTGCAGTTTTGCTTATTTACGAAGTAATTTAATTGGAAATGGGCTTCATTGCTCATTATCAAATTGTAAATGAAATCAGGATTTCTTCTGCTTTTCGCCGAAAATAAATGGCATAATAAAGGTGTTGCTGGTAGTCTGTCGGCTTTAATTCTTGTACCAGCTGAACTTTATATGGGAACATGCGTAATGTACGCAAAATTCTCTGTAGCAATCTTCGTGATAGCTCTATTTGGGTAGAACGTCTCCTTACTGATGTTTCTAGACTACCCTGCGTACTCTCCCGTATACGTTCAATATTTTCATCCGTGTGCACTGTATGTCATCTTCCGGGACCAGAAAGGTTCCGTAATGTTCCTTACCGTCAAAAATTTGCCACCAGACACTTTATTGTTGGCGCTAAGGGTCTAATTCGCACATTAAATGTCGACGATATGCACGCAGAGATGAAACATTGGAACGTTGATTTTCAAAATAAAGTTCAACAATTTTGGTTCGTTGCTCAATTGTGTATTGCTCCATTTCAAATGCCTCAAGTCTTCTTTACAAAATTCTGAAATAAAATAAAATAAAAATATATAAATAAAAAAATTATAAAGAATTCAAACCATAACGCTCATTTTGAGCCACTCTGGTAGGACCTTATCTAATTGCTTTAAAGCCTTTTGGGACATGTCTCCAATAGTCTGGTGGAGTTCATTTTTATACAGTGATACTCCTAGATAAAATATGTTGCGGCTATCAGCATAATTGCTTCTAGTTCAAGCAGAGCCGATTCTAGGTACTCTGCTTTCATGCACTGAGAGATTATTTGTAATTTTGCATGTAGGTGTTTCAGAGTTATTCCCAGTGACTCGACGTCATCGAGGACTGTCACCACATGTACATCCATGGGCAATTTAATACTCAAAAAACTATTATACTGGGTGCCATAAGTTTTTTTTGAACTTATTTTCTTGTGTGGGACATATTTTTCGTTGTTATTTTTATTGCTCCAGTTAAATAATTCATTAAAAACGTTCATAGATTTGTTGTCAACATTTTCAAACAGTCTTTCGCTACGAAGCTACATATAGTTACAAATAGTAGAGTGTAGGACTTCGCCAATGTTGAATTTTGCTTTATCATTCCTACTTGCTGTTATTTTATTTCCTGTCTCACTTTTATTATCATTTGTTTCTAATACCAATATTTCATAACTATGGTTCGGTATATAGGTATTATCTATACTAAAATTTTGAATACAAGGAATCTAAATAACTTTGGATTCAGAATAGCAAGTTTTTTCATATTGAACGACAAAAAATCATTAAATGCCTTCACAGCAAATAAAAAACAAAATTAAGCGAACCTTTTTTCCTCCGAAAAATACTTATTCTAGCGTAGAAAGACATTTATTTTTTTAAATAATAAAAATTGTTAGGTAGTAACTACATACTGTTCTTGTCATTATTGTTGTACTAGAGAGCTTTGTATATTAATTAGAGCAAAGAATTGTGCGCATTGAGTGGAAAGGAAAGAAGGTACCGCCACACAACACACATACATACACAATTAGTACGTCAAGATTTAGTAGTACCACACAGCCTTGTTAACTCCTTTATTTCATTTAATCGCATTTTATGACGTCATGAAGTTTTTTAAATAAAACAGTCTTCTGTAAAAAAAGAATGTTGTTATGTTTGGTTATTTTGTGATCGTGTTCATTTCATTTTCATGCGTAAAGCTATAAAATATTGGTTTTACTTATGAAAATTTATTTCTTAATAAGAAATACATCACAACATAGAATAATAAATTATTAGTTGAAGAAAATTACCTGAAAATACTGATATGATTAAAACCAAACATTTTCGTATCAATCTGGTCCTAATTAATTTATAAGGTTTAATTGTACATTTTACTATTTTTATATGTGTTCTCTTAATTTTACATTTTTAAACACATTACTTTATTGTTTAATTACCTTACTGTTTTTTGTGTAATTGTTTTTTTTTATTAACGCGATTAAAAATTAAAAAAAAAACATTCCAGATATTAAAGCTCTGGAGGGATTTAAAGGGCATCCTATTTTAAATATATAATTATTTATGAATATGTATAAAACAAATATGGCGAATCGACTGCAAATTGAATATTTATTTATAATACCCAAAAGTTTATTTTCTGCTGAATTCTGGTTTTTATCTCTTGTTCTTACTTTTTATTACTTATATCTATTTTCTTTTAAATTGAAACTCGACTAAATTTCTGAAAAAATAACATACTTTAAAATGTCTCTGTAAACTCAGTGATTGTCATTAGTAAGTGATTAAATTCATGATTGCAAGATATTTAAACCATCAGTTTGCTTTAGTATTTTATAGGAATGTATAGAGTTTACTTCATTGGATCTCAAGCATTTTCGATTCAATAGGAGTGATACTTGAAATAAAAATTTAAAATATTGAGTGATTAAAACAATCGCACGAAATTTAAAACATCAGTTTGCTTTAGCTGTTATAGGAATTTATGGATTTTAACGAATTAGATTTTACCTAAACAGAGTTAAAATCAATAAAAAGAAATTATATTAATAAAAACATTTTTCGGTTTGTAATCATTAATAGCTATTTAAGATCATTAATCTTATGAACTTTTAAACATCAGTTTGCTTTAGGATTTAATAGGAATTTATATATTTTACCTTATTAGAGAAAAACTTTAATCAAAACATTATTTTAATGATCGATTCCATTAAATTGTGATTCATTGTAGTATTAACATTTCGTGGACCTGTTCCGCCACCCGCAATTTTTCATATACTGAAAGTCAAAAGTTTTAATATATACTGCAAAAGCAGATTTTGACTTGTTTTGCAGTTTATAACTTTAATTTTACTAACTTCCAAAATTCTTTTTATATTGTTTAATTGGATATTTTATAAACTTAATTTGTACATTTGTTTTAAATATTATTTTATTTTAGTCATAGTACCTACTACTGATGTTTTTTTTTCATGTTCAATTAACATCTTAATGTTGAAATTTTATCGCTTAAATAGATTTTAGCTGAAAAAAAATTATTTGAGCGCTATAAAATTAATAGCGCACTCAATATTTTATTTTTGTGTATTTACGATTTAATGTTTAATTCACAATTCAATTAATTTTTAACCGTTACTAATGCTTTTGTTTAAGTACAATAAAATTTTTCGTATAAATTAAATTTTCGTGTAAATCGTTATTTGGGAGACATTTTATAACATTTTATTTCTGATGTTAGGCATACACATTAAAAGAACTTGAATTCTAACTTCAATTAAAGAAAATTAAATAGGTCACGCACCTTGTCGTTTTTAAGCATTAACAAATACTTGTTCTACAATGGTGATGGACTAACTTTGTTTTGTAAAATACGAATTTGTTTTTTCTTTTGTAATTTAAGATTGAATGTATGGAAGAGTGTGTTGAAAACTGTTTAGTTTTACATCTTTTTAAGTTTAATATATTTTTTATTACCTAGAATTGTTTGAAAGCTATAAATATACTTAGTTTTATGTTTATATAATAATTAAAATTTCTATTTTTAATTGATATGGATTGTATTATATTAATTTTTAAATAAGTTACTACTATGTGCACACTTGGAGTAAATACAGGGTGCTGTGGTAAAAGAAATGAGATAATAAAATACATATTTTTATTAAAATATTTTGTAAAAAATAAAATACTGGTCTATTTTTATTTTCAATAATATTCAAATTACCAAGGTATGGATTGGCTATTTAGGTCTTAATCAGAGCCTTATTCAATTAAAACATTCAATCCATTCCTCATC